>VNJV01005786.1:0-41060 GCA_008042635.1 Drosophila nikananu | reverse complement strand
ATATGCTCTCACTGCTATATATGTCGGAACGAGCCGTATCGGACGACTATATCATATAGCTATATAGGAACGATCGGTAAATTTTAATAAAAAAAATTATAACTTAGCCAATTTTTACAATATTAAAATTTGAGATATGGCCATTTTGTATTATTCTTGAATTTCGGTTTTAATTTGATAAAAATCGGACAACTATATCATATATGTAGCTATCATAGGACCAATCAGAAAATTTTGAGGAAAAAATCTAACTAAGCCAATTTTCCACATATTTTCATAAAATTTGAGAAATAGACATTTTGTATTATTCCAGAATTTTGGTTTAAATTTTATTCAAATCGGACCACTATATCATATAGCAGCCATAGGAAAATATATATAAATTCATTTTTCGCTGCCAACATTTCTCGTTCGCAACATTTTTCCTTCGCAACATTTACCTTATGTCAGTACCCGAGAAACGAAAAAGTCAGGAGATTTTTCTTCTTCTTCTTACTTACAGCAAGGGTATTTAAACTTCGGCATGCCGAAGTTAGCTTTCTTTCTTGTTAACATTTTTTTTATTACAGAAAATCATGTACAATTGGCGGCCGAAGGCGACATTCTACGTTATAATAATTGCTTAATAACGAATTTTTAAAGCATACCAGAACTTTGTAGTTCTTTTATAAAGCTAACAGTATAGTCGAAATCGTTCAATGTTGTTTTGTACGTGAGTTAAGCAAATTGGTAAAATATAAAAATAATGTTAAATGGGGTGTTTAATATTGATTTTAAATTTTTACTTTAAGGAAAAGAAAAAAAGTACAATTTCTTTAAACCTATTGGCATTTTTTTCGTTTTTAATTGTCAAAACTTTCCTATTGTTTTGCTACTGTTGTATTTATTCCTTCTAATTTAAAACGTCTAAAGGAAATAGGTTTAAAGTGCAAAAACAAAAAATAAACAACAAAAATTCAAAAACATCGATGTGACCGTTATCGATGGTTTCACAGTTCTACTTATCGGGAATCCTCGGAGCGAAACTTGTGAGCGAAAACTCTCGTTCGGTTCGTCGGTGGTTGTTGGTATCTCGAAAGTTCGCAAAAACTGTTGAAAATACTTGGATAAAGTTCTTGTGTGACAAAATAGCAATTAAACAATTATTTCTGTTGTGTGAAGAGTTCTAAATAGCGTGTGCAAAATGTATTTTTTGGCATTGCTTGCGTTTATTGGAAATGCCAAAGGTAACGGGAACGGTCCAGTGGGGAAAACTAAAGTGAAAAATTTTATACACACACACATCGACAAACGAACATGCAAATTCAGCCCCATATCCTGGATATGCGAAAAAGCTTAAACTTTCAAATGTGAAAATCTGTCGAATATAAGGATGTAAACTCCTTGAGAGTGAACACAAGGTTTTTCAGTAAAATCAATTTC
This sequence comes from Drosophila nikananu, assembly GCA_008042635.1. Lineage (NCBI taxonomy): Eukaryota > Metazoa > Arthropoda > Insecta > Diptera > Drosophilidae > Drosophila > Drosophila nikananu. Next base: position 39,638 of record VNJV01005786.1, on the reverse strand, counting down.
GATTGCTCGGATTTTGCTCCTTCAGCGATAATTGGAAATATGGTCCATGGCCACAGAGGCACACATACAATACCAACCCACATTCTGCGCTTCGTTTCGCTCTTTTTCTCAGCGGAGCACAAGCAGAATCAGAGCGGGAGAGAGAGAAAAGGGGCATAACGGTTTTTTGGGTGGGGAAATGGAAATGGCAATACGAAGGAAGTGGCCTGCAAAATTTAGCTTTGCTCCTGTATGTACATATGTATGTACATATATATACATACATGTGTGTCTGCTTTGTGGTGGGCGGTATTTTGGGGGTGTGTGTATGTATGGTGTTTATTTTTTGCATGTATACTTGGCTGCTCTGTATGGGTGTGAACTGGGTGTGTATGTGACACGCGTGTATGTATTTATCACACACACACTCTCGAATGGACGGCAACATTTTTTTTGCTATATTTTTCCCTTTTTGTTGCGGGGGCGTAACGCACGCCTGTTTGCCATTTTCGTTTGTGCGTTTCCTGCCCAGAAATTCGCTTTCACCTCCTTTTCCCCTGCCATTCTAACGGTTCTCCGCTGCATACACATGTGTAAATGTATGTGTGTACATTTCTGCGATTGTGTGTGCACGTATATTTGTTTTTAATTTGAATTTCCTTTTGCTGTTTAGCATTTAAATGATTTCGAAAATGTTATGCCCTTGCATTTAATTTCATTCAAGTGATAAATATTGTGGCCTCTTGCGACTCTCTCTCTCATTTTCACTGATTTAACCTCCCTCGATTGAGCGAAGGATTTACAGCACCTGCTGCACTTAGTCATTGCAGCTGTGTGTATTGCTTCTGTATGTGTATGTGCGATTTGGTGGCGCGATTTTAAATCAGCAATGGTGAAAGTTGGTCAAGTGTGCCAAAATAAAGAATTCCACATCCCAGCATCGAGTGCGCGTCTATAGGTGAATGTTTGCGATGCGGTCTCAAGTCCGTGCATCTGGAATATTCTACGACTGAAGATTGTAGCTACATACATATGTACATATTTGCCAACATAAAAGCATCTGCACTGTATATGAAGTATACAAAAATATACAAATGTGTATTTCAGTTTCATTGTTCCTATGAATCTTACAAAAGCAACACATCATTAGAAGATTCTGAAAGAAGGATTGCACAGAAAAGTATGCTGTAAAATAATCAATAATTAAATTCACTCAATTTTCCTTGATTGCTTTCAATTTGTCTTGCACTTTTGCTCATCTATTGAGATGTAATTATTAAAGTAAAAGACTTAATATGCATTTTAAGTAGTTTGGACTTTTATTTAAAAGACAAAGGCTTGAGTTTCCTTTTTCCTGTGGTAGGATACTTTGAAGTCTATTTTTAAAGTATTTAAGACCCGCATACATTTTCCAATTGTGTTGTATCGTTTTAAAGAAAAAAATTGCTTTTGCCGTAAGAGAAAAAGCTGGTATTAAGTAAAATATTTTACAAAATACTCTTCGTAACACTTTGCATTTTAACAATTAAACCCATGAGCTTGTATTGATCCGATTTCTTGCTACTTCTGCAGAAGGAAACGCGGTGAGTTCGAGCCTAGTGCCCGGTGGCCACTGCCGCGATTACAACGGGAAGCTGTACGAGACGGGCATGCACTACATGCCCGGACCCGACTCCTGCCGTTTGTGCACCTGCGACAGTGGACTGCCCAAGGCCTGCAAGATGGTGCTCTGCGAGGCGTTTAGCAAGTGCAAGTCCTTCCAGACCGTGGGAAGCGGCAATAATTGCTGCGAGGTGATCTGCCTGGACGACCAGTTCAGCGACGGGAGCACGGACTTTGGCATTTGACTGGTGGCCAGTGGCATCACGGCCACGCTCTCGCTATCTTTGCTCTTCTTTCTGGTTAATCGATTGCGCCAACGCAAGATGCGAGCGCGGGAGAATCGACAGAATGCTGAGGATCAGCGCAGCATCGTGGGCAGCATTGGGTAAGTATTACAGCGAATGTGTGTTCAAGCAGGTGATCTGATGTTTTTTTTTGCACTTCAGTTACATTGCCGGAAATATGGGTTATATGGAGGGCAATCTAAGCGCTATTGACTACTCATATGGCGGCGCTGCCACCCACTATCCCCTGTGGAAACCGCACTTTCCACGTGGCGAAGCTCCACCACCGTACGAGGAGGCGGTGGCCATTTCACAAGCGGAGGCCTTAAGCGCCCAGTGCACAGTGAGCCTGCCAGCCAGCAGCTCCCAGAGAGCGGTGGCCACTGTGAGCCAGCAACAGCAGCAGGCAGTGGCTCAAGCCCAGGCTCAGGCTCAGGCACAACAACAGCAACAGATACAGGCGCAGGTACAGGCCCACCAGCACCTTCAACAGCACACGCTCCAACTTCACACCCAGCCGCAGCAGCACCACCAGCCGTACACCCAACAGCTGGTAGCGCATCCGCATCCTCAGCACGCCCACCAGTTGGCAGCGGCCGCTCCAGTGCTGCCCCAATCGAACCAGTACACTCAGAGCACCACGAACTTGATTAACATAAATATCAATAGTGGCGGAGTGACCACTATAGCCACCGGGGAGAACCACCAACCGCCTTACAGTTTGCAGAGTGAGCAGCAGCAGCAGCTTACCTTGGAGCAGCACCATCAGCAGCAGCAGCAACAACAGCAACATCTTATGCAGCCTCCAGTAAACAGTGGATCTATTTGTCTGCAGGCCATGCCCAAGCCGCCGGTCTCCGCTGAGTGTAGTTACAAGAACTGCCATCTTAACATCAGCGCCAGCGTAACTACAGCGGCAGCCAGTTCAAGTTCGGCTGCCTACTCGACGGGGCGCAGAACGACGCCTCGCGGATCGCAGGAGCTGCTCCACCCGCTGCCCCAGCAGCAACAGTATCTCACCGTGGCCGACGTGGAAATCAATGCCAGCGCCAGTGCAGCTAGCTATCATTCCCTGCCAGCAGCCAGTGGGGAACTTCAGGCGACGCCCACTCACACTCACGCCCAGGTGTTGCAGCACCAGCAGCAGCAACATCTGCTGGCGGCTATATCCTCCCCGGCAATGGAGCTCCTGCAACCCCTCGAGATCGCAACAATCTCAGCTACACCAACGTCTAGCACAGCAGATTCAGTGACCCAGACAACCCAAATGCCTCTGCACGGAGCCCTAAAGAACAGCCAACAACAACAGCAGCAGCAGCAGCTCAGCAAGACCCCATCCAGTTCGCGCCGTTACCATCGCACGATTCCGCGATATTTCGCTGTGGCTGATCCCCTGCAGGTGAAGCCCAAGACCAGCAACAGCTCCACATCCACATCGGAGGTGATCGGAAAGCCAGCTACTAAGAAACCCATGTGCCAGTGCCCCATTCAGCACGTACCGATGTCCTACATGGGGAGCACTGCCAATGCCAATGCCTTTCTCAGTGGAGCTGGCAAATTGTTTGCCACCACCTCAAGCAGCAGCAGCTCGACCCCCACCTGCTCTCTGTCACCCGGGGCGGTGACATCTGGCGGAGTCCGGCATGCGGCCACCTTGGCCTATGGACAGCGAGCCAAATCATCGACAAATCTGCAGCAGCACGCCCAGGACTTAATCACGGCGGCGGCGGGTGGAGGGACTATGAGGCGGAGCGGATGTAGCCACGAGCCAAAAATAGCCACCATCTCCAAGCAGGTGGGCGATGAGACTCATAGCCAGCATGCCGGAACGAGTGGCGGAGTCAATGTGTCCGCCATCATTCCTCCGCCTCCGCTGCAGCATCCCGAAGAGGTGTCCGCCCCTCCCATTGTCCTGGGACGCGTTCAGAAGCGCTCATCCAGCAGCTCCGCGGAAAGGGGCCGGAGTTCGAGTGGGGGGAGCGGTAGCGCTAATGGGGGACGTAGTGCGTCCAGCGGAGGCAGCGATTCCCTCTCCAGCGCCTACTTGAATCGAAAGGTGAGTTCGAAATGTAAGTAATCCCTTATGTGAGAGCTTGACATGGCGGGGAATGAGATCGCAGTCGAAATTGGAGCAGAGCTACACAGATTGGTTTCCGAAGATTATCTCTCTGGTTTCATTCCTCGATTTGGGTATTTATTATCTTGTTCCGTGACTAATCCACCGGTCTCTTTCAGGTTGATGCCTACTTGAGTTTGACGCAGAAACAGCAGCAACATTTCTATAACCAACAACAGCAGCAGCAGCATCATCATCAAGATCTAAGCAATCCGACTTTACCACCGAAACTCTACAAAAGCCTAACGAATTTAAAGAGCGCCACCGTGGTCACCACATCCTCCTCGTCCACCAGCGGGAGCAACGCCGTGTCCACCATCTACACGCTGAGCAAGCCGTCCTCCAGTGGTCAGCGCAAGGAGCAGACGCCCACGCTGACGCTGCCGCCGGCAAGCCCGGGCGCAGGATGCGGGGAGAAGCTGTCCAGCGGAAAGATCAATTCGAGCACGTTCTATCCGCTGGCCAACCACGTCACGTACACACTGCCGAAGAACATCAGCGGGAAGGTATCCCTGAACAGCACCATCAACAGTGTGGTCAGCAAGGTGCCCTCAGTGATCAGCATTCCCCCCGACAGCACCTCGATTGGCCAGGGAGGAGCTCCTGCGAAAAGCACAACACTGCCAAAGATATTACGCGTGAAGAGAGAGACTGGAGCAGGGACGGCCACAAGTCCGGCGATTGCCCATTGCCAGATGCCAACTTATCCTTTGGCGCCAAAGAGCAACAGCAGCGGCGGCGGCATCGGGGGATCCAGCAAACGATCTCCCAGCAAACAGTTACCCGTGTGCACCACTTCGAAGAATTGCCTGAACCCCAAGGAGCACTTCCTGCCCAACGACACCAGCCTGGACGATGACTACCTAAGTGAGTGCGAGAACTGCAAGATAGCCCAGAGTGCCAAGTACTATTTGGATGCGGAAATGAACGGTGGCAGCTCTACGGCCTCGCACCAGGAGACGATGACTCTGCAGCGCAAGTCGCTGGAGGAAACCATGGAAGAGCCCCACGACAGCTACTACCGCAATTCGCACACTTTGCCCAGTAATGCCAAAAAGCATGGGTAAGTCCTATAGCCTGAAATTTAAGTTTGAATACAAATTAAAATACAATTCGAAATCCTCTTACAGTTCAGTGAGCAAAAACAACCGGGAGTCCTGGCAGTTCTCGACGATTCCCGCTGCCAGCTCATCGGAGGAGGATGTCAACGAATGAGATTTAAGCCATTTTCTTTAAGATGCCCGATCGATCCCATGCCCCGAAGTGCATCCTAAAGAAAACGCAGGCTCCAAAAGCATCCCAACAGCATCCCAATCCCTGGAAGGCAAATCACCTAGAGTAGAGCAAAGTTAATGGCTGCTGCAATCCTGTATATATATATATCTTGAATATACTACAAATTATGATATTAAATATGTGTGAGTAGGAGATGGCAGAGTAACCAATTGATTGTTAGATATTAGCCATGGCGATATGCAACAACCCGACAGCGGCATGTAATTCCGCGTGTTTGTTATATGCACACCTGTATGTATTCTCTGTATGTATGTAATTGAATCTGTATATTATGCGATATTATAAGAGAGGAGTTAGGCCGAAGAAATAAATCAATTATAGCCCATGCATTATTAGCGGAACTGTTGAATATTTAGAATATACATATATAAATATATATATGAAATTGATAATTAGGATGTCAAGCCCAACTGCCATCTGCCATTTTGCCAATATTAACTGTCAATAATTGTGTATGTATGTAATATCTAAACAACTTTTTATATACTATATAGATACTGACCAAAAGTCGAGGTATTCTTCCCCTGAAGCTGCACCCATCATTGCACATAAAAACTTGTAGGATTAACCAATTGACATCTGCATATACCTACATACATTTTCACATATAGGAAAAAATAGAATACGTATAAGAATTAAAAGTTCATTTCGACATTGCGCTTTCCATCCCATTGACCCCGCTTTATAAATATCAATCTAAATTGCCATTTTTTTCCAAAACTAACTTAAAACGAATGTACCATATAAAATAAAACTAAACTAAGTCTGTTTATAGGAGTAAGAAATCGTTTTTCGAACATGCTAGGCGCAGGCGGTGTGAAGGTTTATAGACATTAGACGGTTTCTTGATCGATAACGAAGGACTTGCTAGAGAATAACTTTAGTTTGCTTCTTAATGCCAGTCTAATGCCGACGATACGAGCACGATATATAAGTATATATATAATTGTACATGAAATACAGATAGAGTATAAGGGTCTTGAAATGAGAGGCTCTCTTTGAAGAATGAATTGTCTGATTTAATCAATTTGCAAAAACTAGTCAATAACTAAGCCAGGAGTTATGCAAGCAATTAGTCGAAGCCTAACTTGGACGATCGCCAAAGTTACCCGAGAAGACATTCCCTTGATTTTAGTCTTAGTTCTCCTATATATAGTATCCTTTACTTCATACATTCTCCAAGAACAAAGACAGAATCTTGGCAATGGTTTTTGTTCCTCTTTTGGTTGTAATCGATCTCAGACCTGATAAACTGTATTGTGTTCAATGGATGCTCAAAATAGCTGTAATACATTCTGATAAGTGTAAATGGTAGGATTCGTTGCTTAAGTTCGTACTTACTACATATTGTATGTTCAACGAAGACTTGCTGTTATCAAATGCTCAAAGCGTGTACTGACCACAACGCAATCGTGTCGCCCCAAGAACCCGGGGAGTGTAGTTTAGCGAACAGGAATAAAATAAAGGTATTACAGAACTTACTCAATAGTATTAAATAAACAAAAATCAAACGTTTTTCAATATATACTTATTAGTCGAGTCGAGTCGTTTATCAAAATTTAGTTTCCAAGTATTCAATGAACAGAAAAAGAACATCACGGCTAAGTACGAATTTTTATTCAATAAGCTACATATATTTACTATTAACGACGTCTCAAGAAAACCAAATATATTGAATTAACAAGCAAAAAATACTTGGTAATGGTAGTATAATGATTGCAAACCATAAACAAGAAATAATAATTAAACTAGTGTGTCCGATATAGTTAAACAAATTTACCAAAATCGAACAAAAACCAAACTCGTTTCAACCAACAAATTATGCAATACAATTCAAGTCGATATTGAGATTTGTATGGATAATTGCTTAAACAGCCCGAGTATCAATGTGTTAATTGAACAAAAATCGTATTGTAACTATTTAAATTTAATTGCAACTAAAAACTGGAAAAATAAAAAATCGGTATATAATGAAAAATAATTAATCTGCGTTTGGTGTATTGGGGATTAGTCTATCAAAGATAATAATCCAATATAATATATGGACAAAATTATTATATTGGTTATCGATAAAATCAAAAAATATTAAAAAAAAGAAAAACGTAAGTCTACGTTTTTATAACCCTTGCAGTTTAAGTGGATCAGGGGCCCGATTTTGAAATCGATTATCACTAAGCTAACATTAATTAACTTTAATTCGGAGAGCAGTTCTGTGCTAGTTTTATAAGGTTAACAAATTAGATATACAATTTAATTAATTTTAATTAAGATTTAAATATTTTTTTCTTTTAAATTTTGCACAGAGCACTTTATCAAACAGAATTTTAATTTCGATCGAAGAAATAGAAAAGTTTAAACAAATATAAATTCATAGTTCGTGGATCCCTTTTATTTAAATTGATTGAAATGATTTCAACTGATTGAGGGTATTTATTGTAGTCACGTCCCATTTTGAAGTTTTGTGCTCAACTATGGCTTTGATTGATTAAGTATGAAGTTCCAAAATTCCCGAAATAAGAAGTCAGTTCATGGGGTTTTAATTGTAAAAAATGCAATACAATTTGTTACGTGTTTTTTTTTTTTCGTTTCTTTCGTTTTTGTTTTGTATTTTTAAATTATAAAAACAATTTTACGATGTATCGTATCAGATGTTTGTTTGCCTTTAGTTTATATAATATGTAAGGTATAACCTATTAGTTGATTTGTAATGCCTGATTCTGCTATTAATGCAAAAACACACGCAAGCGGCGAAATTAGTGAATTCCTCTTTTATATTTATATACATACTCGACAACAAAATTAAATAAATTAAGTTATGTATGTATTTTCTTTCTGTTTTGTTTCGGTTTGCTTGATCAACGGACACGGCGGTGGAAGGGAACGATGGAGAGCTGGAGCTAGAGGACAAATAAGAGCAGAGGGCTAAGAGGCCTAATAAAGATGATGCTGCTACTGCCGTCGCTGCTAAAAGTAGAACCGTTGGGGGACTCTAGCCTAGTTCTACTTCTTCGACGGCTGACTGTCCAACACAGGTGTGATTGTCTTGCCTCCAAAGATCTGTCCCCAACCGATTAGGCTGCAAGTGAATAGAAGGGTCATTAATGCGACTTAAAATTTTAGAATCATCAGCCTCAGAGGGCGCTAACTCACCGCCAATGGTTCTCCACACGTCTGCTAAGGGCTATCTTTTCACCCTTTTCCGTGCACACTGGTGTCGTGAGCACAATCTTGGCCAAATCACCCTTGGTGGCCGAGATGCGACCGCCGGTGCTCAAGGAACCAATGTTCACCAGCAGAATCTCGTTCTTCTGCAGTTTCTCCACTCGTGCTCCCTTCTTGTCGCCATCGGTACGAACGCCCAGCAGTCGGCGCAGCAGGTAGTACGAGATTTCCAGTTCCTGGTAGATGTCCGGTAGCTGGCCAACAGCGCCCAGCACTTGGCCGACCAAACGATCGGCACGGCACAGAGTAGGATCGATTTTGGTGCCCACACCAATAAGACCACCGGGAACGGCATACTGCAACTCATTCTGCTCGGCGAAAAGCGAGACGATGCGCGAGAAGATAGGACGGCAGGTGATATTGCCATCACTGTCCTTAGTCACAACTCCCGGTCGCACCTCGATCTCCTGGCCAACCTTGAGAACACCGCTCAGGATAGAGCCTCCAGCCACGCCGCCCTTCAGGTCCGCCACTTCGCAGCCGGGCTTGTTCACGTCAAAGGACCGAATGACGATTAGACGGGGCGGGGCATTGAAATCACGCGGTGGCACGGGGATCTTGTTTACAATGTACTCGCAGAGCACATCAATGTTGTACTTGAGCTGGGCAGAGATCGGTATGATCGGTGCGCCCTCAGCGACGGTGCCCTGAACGAACTTAGTGATCTCCTCGTATTGCTCCTTCGCCTGGCTCTCCTTGATCAGATCAATCTTGTTTTGCAAAATCAAAATCTGTTTCAGTTTCATAATCTCAATGGCAGCCAAATGCTCAGAGGTTTGCGGTTGTGGGCAGGATTCATTGCCTAAAGAAGCATCAAAATAGTTAGTCTTCGTTTAAAAAAGATGGCAATGTGCGCATGACTCACCAGCAATGAGCAGCAGGGCAGCGTCCATCACAGCGGCGCCGTTCAACATAGTGGCCATGAGAATGTCGTGACCGGGGCAATCAACAAAGCTAACGTGACGCACCAATCTGAAATTGCCGGAGCAGGCAGGACGGGTGCAGGGCAAGCTGTCGTCTTTGCTCGATGCATCCGATACAAAGCTAGCCGGTCGCGGGCACTTGGGGTTGTCACACTTGTAGATTTTGGCATTGGCATAACCTGAAGTGGAAAATGAGATTGTGGGTTAGTCTAGGTTCCAAAGGACGATAAGGCCTAAGTAGAAGTAACTTTTAAGGAGTATAGTATGTGGTTACAAACACGAGGAAAAAAACAAGGATAATTTTATTTCAATAATGTTTAAAATATTGAGCTCTGGCGTAATATTACCCTTCATGAAAAGTAAACTCCAAAGTTACATCCAAACTTTGCCTCAAGTCAATAAAGAAATCGCATCACTTGATTATCATTAGATATTTATTAGGAAACTGTAAGCTTATTATGATACATAACTTCTGTGCATGGTATGCGTGAGTGTCAGGGCATTAATAATATTCTAAATTCAGTACATTATCATGATACATTTTATACAAATAATTCGGATACTTCGGCTACTCAAGCACATCCCCATGCGTCCTAATTCAAACTTAACATTCCACACATTCCAAAACCATAATCTCCATTTTCAGTTGGTGCAAAGTTAACAAATAAATAAATTTAAAATGTAAATCTATTCTTTGTAATGTAAAAACATTAATGGAATCGAAAAGTAATATATATATAAAAAAAATTTAAGAAACAATATGATGGGGCAGTGCACAGTCCAAGGAGAAATATTTAAGGAATGTCTAGCATCCTTAGAAAAGAACCTTCCGGCAATTCTCCGCTCCACAGCGACACTCAACGCGAGCAGCGGTCGAAAGGTTCTCATAGGGTACGTCTTCGTTATCCGCCCGAATGTAGTCGAAGCTCAGCTCCTCGCCAGCTCGGATCTGGCGCAGCGTGAAAAATACAAGGTGGGGTAGGGCCACATTTAAGTGTTCGATCCAGCATGGAAACACCGCCAGATTGGGATCGCATGAGTGGTTGATAAAGTGCGAGATATTGCCATAGTTGGCGGCATCGATGGTAAACTCGCTCTCCTGGGCCGTGTTGTAGTCGAGGTCGAAGAGATAGGTCCTGCCCTTGTCATCATAGGCCTTTCCGCGCTCGTTGGCCTCGTCGCTGGTAATGATCTCACCGATGTACTCGCACACGAATTCTCCCTTGCGCAGTGCTACCGGTGTGCGCACTCCCCAGCCGCTACCGTTGCTGGTCTTGAACAGAACAAGCGGATGTTGGCGTCCGTGCTGTACCACGCGGTTGGAGCAGCTCGGGCCGCAGGAGCAGCGGCTATTGCACTCGAAGATGGCGCTGCCAGGACGAAGACGAAGGCGTCGCGTGCTTCGATCGTAGGCAAACAACTCGCTGGCCATACGGGCACAGCATTTTGTAGAAGCAGTGCACTCCTCGCCGCCGCCTTCGCTCGAGCATTTGCAGCCCAGAAGAGACTGTTCCGGCTTGGGCACGCCCTCGCCGATTATATTGTTCCGGATATATACGAAACTTCTGTCTATGGTCTCCAGGTCTACCATGTTCTCAACGCGAATCGGCGGCGATGACCCCTCCACAGCGTTCATGCTGTTCTCAAACAGAGCGAGGTCCACAATTTGCTTCCGGCGCACAAGCTTCGCCCGCTCGATATGCATACTGCGCAGGGCTCGCTCTTCGATTATACTTCGCTCCCGCTGGCTTCGACTGCTGGCTGCTCGGTATTGCGCCAGGATTATAAGATCAATCTGCAACTTCAGCGGCTCAAAGGCTTCAACTTCGGCCACAGATACGTTCTCCATCGGCGGTATGGCCTTCAGCTTTTCCTCAAGCATACTGGTTACATCGGCTATGTACTTTTCGAAAAGCTGCATCTGACGCTCCACAAACTCCTCCATTTTGGCGCAATCGGCTAAATTGTCAAAGCTCTCCCATGTGTTCTTGCTGGCGGCATAGCCCAGCCATTTGACAAAGAAGACGGGCTGCAGTCGTACTACCTCTACGCACTCAATGCGCTCCACAATGTACTCGCCCCTAGGCGGCTTTTTAATCATTAATCCCTCATTATTCTTAGATCGCTTGTAACCCGGGGCGGTCGGAGAATTCACGCCGCTGCTTCGTCGTCGCTTTAGATCGACAGATCCTTTTAGTGCAAATTGGACCATGTCATGTTCGTCGCAGCCCAGGACACTGCCATAGCCGCTGCTGCTCCGGCGGCTAGTGCGTCTTTGCAGGCTGTTATTCGTAGCCGTATCTGTTGCTGTTGGCGGCGCCTGCATGGAGCTGCGCAAGCTGCGCTTGTGGTGCCACATTTCGGCAAAATGGCGAAGGCGATGGAACTGTTTGATCTCATATTGCTGTCGCTGCTGCTTGGAGTTCAAAAGTATTTGGATTTTCTTTTCGCCTAAGCGTTCTGCAAATGACAAGGATTGGACATTTTTGGATTTTGGGTGGTGGGTGTGGTGTGGTTTTGTTGACGCGTCGCAACGAAGCAAACGAAAAAGACCGGAAGAAAATGTGGGAAAAAAAGAAGAAAAAGATTTGGCTATTAATTAAATTGCTGGATTATCAGTAGTATTAATCAAAATAACAATCAGTTCAAGACTAAGAATACAGGAAAGAGAGATTCTTAATAAAAATATGTCTTTTTAATTTTTTTACTAAGGCGACGACACACCTTGAGAGGCAAGGCAAACGCGTATTAATCCAGCAATTTAAGTAAATAACATACACGAAGAGGAGTAAACATTACAAATTAGATACAAAATCATTCGCAGAACGCCTTTTAACCCGGTAATTCGATCCAAAGCAACGACAGATACATAGATCAGAGGCAGAGAGCTCCTCCGTTGGTTACGCGGTGTGCCGTCGTCGGTACAAGGTTATGAGCAGGGTGTTCTTAAGATTACTGGAAAATGGGATTCGAATGGAGGGAGGTAGGGCTTCCTTCGGCCAGCCGAAAAAGTTGGGGATATGTATATGTATGTTCATTCAAGGCTCAGAGGTTGCGCAACTACAGGATTACAGAAATGTGTGTGAGTGAATAGGAGATAGCAATATACAGCTAACTTACACTAGGAGGATCACATCTATATATTTTGCAAGGAAATCTTGTCTGTATTCACTTACCGAGCTTAATTGTGATGTTGCGCTCCAGCTCGTTTTTAAAGCGCACCGTCTGGACGCCGGAGATGGCTTTCACCACCGTCGATTTTCCGTGCGCTACATGACCGATGGTGCCAATGTTGATGGTCGCCTGTCGCGAGATCACCTCTGGGGAGAGGGGTGTAAGTTTGCCGATTTCCTACAACGAAATCAAGTTAACACGGTTAAATTTTGGAGCCGGCAATTATGGAATTTCAATCAGTAGTTATTACCACCCCCAAATCTCCCGATAAATCGCGTCGCCTCAGATGCATGGCTGTGCGCGAGTTTGTCTGTGTGTGTATAACCGTGAACTTTGAGGTTAGAATATCGGTTGAATTGCATCAGCTTAATAGATGGAAATAGTTGAGACTCTCTGCCGAAACTGAATTGCTTGCCATATTGCACGCCTTGCCTAGGTACACATACGGTCCGTTTGCGTCAGGCAAAACCCCTGGGAAAAACGCCCAGGCAAAAATGTAGCGCCACGTGCTGCATTTTGCGTGTTTCCCTCAGCCCCGGGCGAGTGACAACAAAAGGCTGTTGGCTATTGCAACGCAGACTGAGATGTTTGGAAAGTAGAGATACTTCAGGGTCCGAAGACCGCCCGGGTCCATCTAAGAGCGTCCTTGCCGCCCGCGACCCGCCGTTTTTCTAGGAAGCGGCACAATAATGACGACGCGTACACTTTCACACACGGAAAAATAGGCGGCGTTTGGCGAGTCTCTTTCCAGCTGCTTACCAAGTTGCTGAGGTCCTGCTTCTGCAAGTTTCGGTTCACACCGATCTGGGCTTCTGCCGTGGCCATGTTGCTTGTGTTTTTGAGAACGATGTGTATACAAAATCAAAAAATTAATTTTCAGCTATTACAGCTAGGCATCAAATGTTGTCCGCGCGTGTTGTAAAGGACCGAAAACGCGGTGTAATCCAGAAGACCAGTGTTGCGCAGCCCCGCCAACCATCGACTGCACATTACCGATAGCGACCATCGATGATAAGTGCCGTCACTTGATTGCGGCTGCCATCGACACACTCTCATCTCTACAGCCGCAACGCAAGTTAAGAATCCGCTTCGCTTCTGCTCAACTGTACCGCCGATATTTGGCAAATTTCCCGCAAATTACGACAGCAAACACACCGGAAAAGCGATCAGAATGTCGAGCGTGCCTAAGCGAGCCAAGCTGGACGGAGCCGCCGCCGATGGAATCACATCCCCCGGCAACAACGAGGAGGAGTCTGAGGCGCTGGAGCAAGTCGATGCGGTGCAGAACGAGATCGACGCGATGAACGAGAAGGCCAGCGAGGAGATCCTCAAGGTGGAGCAGAAATACAATAAGCTGCGCAAACCCTGCTACGAGAAGCGCAGCGAGCTGGTCAAGAAGATTTCCAACTTCTGGGTTACTTCGGTAAGTTCCTGTCTTGGCCATGATTTGCATTTGTGCAGGCTAGCCGGAACGCGTGTCTATCGGTTTGGTGATGAAGCAAGCGCCAATGATGCAACACGGCGTGGCATGAAAATTGAATTGATTTTGTCCCGAAAGCACACTTACAAGAAATTTTCTCTATTCGAGGAATTTTTTTCTTGTTCATCTTGAACTGCGATGCCGCCGGCATCCCGCCTCCCCGTATTTTCCCGTGAGATAATGTGCGAGTTATCGATAGCCGTCTGGCTGGCCGTTCGGAAAAGTGCATTCGTTTTGCACAAATTTTCAGCTCCAAAGTGGCAAAGAAATGATTATTGAAATACCTCCTTAACGCCCGTGTGGCAAAATCACCATAAATTCAAGTACTCCCTTCTCAAGGAAGACGTAAAAAACGTGCACCTTTGTTATCGATTTGCATGCAAAACGCGTCTTTACATCGCCGAGCTAATCTGATTCCCGTTTTATTTTGCAGTTCATCAACCACCCGCAAGTGTCCGGTATTCTAGACGAAGAGGAGGAGGAATGCCTCCACTCACTAAACAAACTGGAGGTGGAGGAGTTCGAGGACATAAAATCGGGCTACCGCATCAACTTCCACTTTGATGAAAATCCTTTTTTCGAGAACAAGGTGCTCACCAAGGAGTTCCACTTGAATTCAGCTGGTATGTACACAAGGAGCGCCCTGCCCAAAATATTACTCAACCTCATAGATATTTCTCTATTTCTATACAGCAGCGGCTTCCGAGAACGGCGAATGGCCCGCGTCCACCAGCACGCCAATCAAGTGGAAGGAGGGCAAGAACCTGCTCAAACAGCTGCTGACGAAGCCCTACAGCAACAAGAAAAAGCGGAATTCAGAGTACAAGACCTTCTTTGACTGGTTCTCGGATAACACTGATCCAGTCAACGACGAGATCGCAGAACTGATAAAGGACGACCTTTGGCCAAATCCACTGCAGTATTATCTGGTACCTGATATTGAGGTGGAGCCCGAGGACGAGGAGGATAACGATGACAATGAGGAGGAGGGATTTGATGACGAGGACGGTGAGGATGGTGAGGGAGAGGAAGAGGAAGACGGAGAAGATGAAGGTATGAGGCCGCACTAAGCTCTAAGAAATATTTGCTAATAGCATCATTATTTTCCAGATGACAAGTAAACTGCGATGAAGTAAACAATTTCAATTCGATCCCAACCGAAGCCCCAAGTGTTTCCAAGCCACCATCAACTATAGTTTCCCGTGTGGTTATACCGACTTCACATATTCCCAACCATTTCAGACAGTTTAGGTTTTAAGTTAATAAGTTTTTGAACTACAAATAAAAAAGACGTGAATCCGAATCTCCAAATAATGGTTTTCAGTGACAATATTTTTCTTTTCCAGCTTTTTAAAAGGAAGTTTGCAGCGCAATCTAATTAAACATTCTAGTCAGAAATATGTATTTTAAAAAATTTTATTAAATAAAATAGCTATTTTTATTATTCGATAAGTATTTTGGCCAGCCCTGGTGCAGTAGAGGAACAGAAACATCGATGTTTCGACATCGATGATGTTTCTATACAAGTTAAAAATTGTTAAATATAAAATTAAAATTTGAATTAACATAGCTCAAACAAAAACATAAATTCATGGGATCAAAATCAAATATTAGAGCTCTTAAATATAGATCTGATACGATTTAGTTATTTTTTCTTTTAAAATGATAGTGCCAAACCATCGATAGTCAATATAAGATGTTTTCACAATTTTTCACAACATCGATGTTTCCCGCAGGTATCGAAGTGTAACGGAACCCTGGTCCCAGCTGCGATTTTTAGCTGAAAAATTCTCGGGAAAACGATGGCCTCCGTTAACAAATTGGCAATTTTGGTAGGTTTCTGAGGAATATATTGAGAAACAGTAGACTCTTCTCAATGAAAATAATACCGTTTGGGTACAATGCGTTAGAACAGTGTGAGGACCAACGGACATTGCATACTACATTATCTAACGCGCTTTTCTTGGTTATGTAATTTTTGGCACACAAAAATAATGACCGTTTCGGATTATTAAGCTCAAGCACTAATATTATTAACCACTTCCGCAGAGCCGCACCCTCAGCTCCGCCGCTGCCTCTGCTCCGGTGAAGCCACCAGTACAGGTGTTCGGCTTGGAGGGTCGCTATGCCACCGCCTTGTACTCTGCTGCTTCGAAACTGAGCCAGTTGGACCAAGTGGAGAAGGACCTGACTGCTCTGCAGGCCACGATCAAGGGCGATAAGAAGCTGCGCGAGTATGTGACCAGCCCGATCATCAACAAGAAGGTCATGGCCACCGCCCTTAAGGAGGCTTCGGAGAAGCTGCGTTTCGCCCCGGCCACCGCCAACCTGCTGGGTCTGCTGGCCGACAACGGACGCTTGAAGAAGCTGGACACTGTTATCAATGCCTACAGGACCATCATGGCCGCTCATCGCGGTGAGGTCGTCTGCGAGGTTGTGTCCGCCAAGCCCCTGGATGCCTCCCAGAGCAAGCAGTTGGAGGGTGCCCTCAAGGTAGCTACTTTCAATTTTAAAAACTCATGACACCTAATTTCCCCGCTCTTTTGCGTATTTTTCAGTCTTTCCTGAAGGGCAACCAATCGCTGAAGATCACCTCTCGTGTGGACCCCAGCATCATTGGTGGCCTGATCGTTTCCATTGGAGACAAGTACGTCGACATGAGCATTGCCAGCAAGGTGAAGCTGTACACGGATGTCATTCAGTCTGCCGCCTAGACCCGTAAGGATTAGGACTTGATATTTAGATGCTTCAAACTAAAAGTTTGGAATTGGAATTCAAGCGGTAATTGCGAATAAACCACTCCTCACACCCTTAAAACAAACCACAATTGAAAAGTATATTGCTATATTCTATTAGATTTTTCAGGCTGATTTTCTTGGCACTGCAGTTCTGTCATCCTTGCCTGGATAGTCTGCTGCAGCTTGTTGTGTTGCTGCAGCAGATTCTCCAGTTCATTGATGCGTGACCTCTGCAGTTCCAGAAGTTTGGTATAGTTGGATGCGCATGATGAATTGATCCAATTGTCATCAAATTGTCCGAGATGGATCCCCTGATCTATATACCGATTACTTTGATTCTGGTAAGAATTTATTCCTTCCACAGACTGTGGTTCACTCTGCCCCTGGTGACTATTGTCTTCAGGGCTGCATCCATCCATAGGACCCTCTTCGAGGACCAAAACATTGGCTTCGTCCTGTTGGCCTTTGGTATTGGGGCCTGAGGTGGCAGCCCGACACACTCTGTAGGTGGGCTTGTCGACTTCCGGGAAAACGGCTCTTTCGTTGCAATCTGCCAGGTCCGACGCCTGTACGCAGATCTCTGGGTTAGGGCCTTCATAGGGTTTTTGGCGGGAACCGTTCATAAGAAGCACATTGACGGCATTGACGGAGTATTGTTGTTCCTCGCCGGCATATTCAAAGTTAGGCATCTCTATATTTGCGGTGCACGAGATAGTTTTAGAACTGGCCCTGCCGTATCTCGTCGCTAGACTAGCTGACCTGTCGCAATCGCATGTCGCTGTTATTAATATCTCCTTTGGCTGGGTGCTAGGACCATCTGTCACTGCCGCTGAAGAATCATTGGGTTGCAAGCTGTGCTGGGAACATTGCACCTCTTGATCCTTTAACTGGCAGTTGATGCTTGTCTGGCAGGATTTGTCCTTTACTTCCGGCATAATTTCCTGGTGACTCTCGCTTGTCGTGGAGCTACTTTGACCGGTGGAACTGCTAAGTGAGCTAGTGAAATCAGTTGAGCTCTGAAACTTTTGTTTATTATACGCAAAACACTGGAGTCGATCACAGGATCTGGGCCTTTGTTGGCTTTGATTTTTTGTGTTTTTTGGCGATCTTTGAGGTCTGCAAGGTGCTGGAGCGGGACTGGGGTTCTGCATCAAAGGACAGCAGGATTTTTTCGACACAGCGTTTAGGTCCGGCGGTATTGAATAGTTTATACAGGCGTAAAGTACCGGAACAGTTGTTTGGCTGGAGTTTAAGTTACGATCGTCTAAACTCTGAAACTGCTGTTTATTACATGCAAAAGACGGGAGTCGATCACAGGATCCGGTCCTTTGCAGGCTTTGATTTTGGGTGTTTTTTGGCGATCTTTGACGACTGCATTTACAGGTACATTTGTCCTTTACTTCCGGCATCATTTCCTGGTGACTATCGCTTGTCGTGGAGCTACTTTGACCGGTGGAGCTGCTAAGTGAGCTATTGAAATCATTTGAACCCTGAAACTGTTTTTGATTACACGCGAAAGACGGGAGTCGATCACAGGATCTGGGCCTTTGCTGGCTATAATTTTGGGTGTTCTTTGGCGATCTTTGACGACTGCATTTACAGGTACAAGGTGCTGGCGCGGGACTGGGGCTCCGCATCAAAGGACTGGAGGCTTCTTCCGACACAGCGTTGGAGTCCGGCGGTATTGGATAGTTTATACAGGCGCAAAGTACCGGAACTGTTGGTTGGTTGAGTTTTAAGTTCCGATTAGGAGCAGTGTTGTTAGTTGACCCAGTTGATTGTTGACGATAACAGTTTTTTCGCATTTGGGAATACATATTTCCCTGAATTTGGGCTGCGCGACAACGGTGGAGTCCAATGTTGCATCTGTCCATGCTGTTACTTTCCTGTGACATAGAGTCCCGATTCTGCTTACTTTTTATTTGCATCCTACCGTTTGGCTTCTTATCGGTGGGATGGGGACAAGAGTTTGGTGGTGCATCTGGCTGGCACCAACCCTTTTCCAAACAGCACCACTTCATGGCAGGTGAGTGAGATATCTTCCCACCTGCACGTCTCGGCGAATAAACAGCGTCAGGTGTACTCGCCAAATCGGATCCGTATTCCCGGTCTGTGTCCAAATGCAAGGTACAAAGACAGCCGTGCTTGCACAAGGATTCCGTGTCCACGTCGAAGCTACCAAGTTTAGCCAGATTTTGCCAACGTTTCGCCTCAGTCATGTTGCGCGGATAGACACATTGCTCGCCTGGCTCCAGGCCACAGATAATGCAACGACGATCCATTTTCAAAAACGGACACCAACTACATAAACGGTAGAATTTTGAATTTTGATTCCTAGAACACTACAATATCGATAACATTTATCGGAACATTTTTAGAACTCGAGCGGTTTAGTGAGCCCAGCTGCCGTGAAGACGGAAATACATATGTACATTTTCTTTGTGTCCGATCTGTAATATCTTGTCGGTTTCCAATCACGGTCCCACTCTTGGTGAAGCACAACTGTGTTTATTCTGTTTAGTTTAAAAATAGTGAATGCAACGAACTTTAAGCTTGGCAGCTGAACGATGAGTTTAGCAAACGAAACTTTCGCCATGAACCCCACCATTTCTCCTGCAACGGATCGTGGTGACCGCGAGAAAGTTTTATCAATGCTAGTCCTTGGACTGGGCAGCCTATTGTCGGGAATGTTGCCCGCGTTGATTTCAGAGAGGAATCGACAGAGGTTTCCCCTGACCACCTCAATACTCCTTTGCTATGGAGCAGGAATCCTGCTGGCCACGGCGCTAGTTCACATTCTGCCAGAGGTGAGTTGTTGGCTGGTATTTAGGGAGTTTAATTTACTGACACTGATATCTGATACCGCAACAGGTGCGCGAGCAAATGGACTCGAAATTCGCTGAGGTAGCTATGTGCGGCGGCTTCTTCGTAATTTACTTCATCGATGAGTTTATCCACTACTTCTTTGGCGAGGCCATTCAGCACTCTCATTCGCATCCCGAACCCATACCGGAGCCGGAGCCGATTAGTCAGAGCAATGGCTATGGCGCAGTGGGTGAGCGGTCGCCCTTGCTATCAGCGGAGCCAACGTCACATACAGCTCACTCACAGTAGGTCGCCGATTTTCGTTAATTTCCCAATTGATTGTTTTATGTTTTGGTTTCGATCAGCGCCTATGATCACCCGTACAGCGCATCCGGCTGTGATGACGCCAGCGTTGAGGACGCGAATGCCCGCATATGCCACACCAGTCACACAGAGCCCTGTGTCCAATCGATGACCGGTACTTTGGGCCTTTTTGTGGCCTTGTCTCTACACTCCGCCATCGAAGGGCTGGCTATTGGGGTCCAGAACTCATCCACTAAGGTCATTGCCTTGACATGGTTACTCTCTAGACATTAAGCGCGCGCAATCTTGTGCAAATATTGGGGCAGAGAAACGCGCTAGCTTAGTCTAATAACAAAGATAACCAGAGTCTGCTTTGTCTCGCTTTAGGTTCTATTTCTGCTTGGGGCCGTCGCCTGCCACAAATTCGTGATGGGCTTCTGTTTGGGTCTGGAGTTCCGTTCCAATCCGCGGACCAGTTTTCGAGCTCAATTGGTCGGCATCTCTGTGTTCGCAGTGGGAGCTGTCATTGGAATCGGCCTAGGCATGCTTATCGTGGATGTGCCCTCCGCTTGGTCCACTAAAACACTGCCTATTATCCAAGCACTGGCGGGCGGCACTCTCTTTTACGTCACCGTCTGTGAAGTGATACCGCGGGAGAAGGCGCGCTGGCACTCAAATCAAACGCGGCGTTGGGCGGGATTTGCCCAGTTTGCGACTGTGGTGGCCGGATTTGCGACCATGTGCATCATAAACTTTTATCTTTCTGGTACTTTACATACAATATTCACTTTTCTTACTATGCTAATGACCAGCCATGCTTTCAGATGACGAGTAGGAAGGAGTTTGCATAGATGGGATTCTTGCGCTGTGACCGAATGTTGTGC
Source organism: Drosophila nikananu (assembly GCA_008042635.1). Taxonomy (NCBI): domain Eukaryota; kingdom Metazoa; phylum Arthropoda; class Insecta; order Diptera; family Drosophilidae; genus Drosophila; species Drosophila nikananu. The sequence continues at coordinate 18,832 of VNJV01005786.1, read as the reverse complement.
CTCTGTATTTTTAAAGGATGTGCTTTTATGGATTTGGCAGCTGTTAAATGTTCAATGTTAGGATAAGACCACATTTCTTGTGTAATTGAAACGTATATTCATTTAGCATAATGTATTATAATCTCTTGATAAGGGTTAATGGAATCTGTCGAAACGTAATTAGTAAACACCATTCAATTTACACAACAGTCTTTTGTCTAAATTTATATTTTTTGCTTTCTCCAGAGTGTATTTGTTATGGATTTTTTATATATAATAAATCTTACATGCTACAGGTCGGTAATCAAAAAATGGGGCATAATTTTTGTTTTGTTTAATGTCACTAAATATTACAATCGTAAAACATCATCAGTTACTTAATAATCCTCTTTTACTTTATTTTTTGTTTTAAACCAATTATCTGGTATATATGTATACTAAATATGCATATATGTATTATTTATAAGGTGTTTTCCTAATTGTGAAATGTTGGTTGGTTGCTCCTCTGTTGGTGGTGTAGTGTTTGGGGGTTGAACTAAACTGACACTCATAAATAGCGAAATGCTGGGTGGTATTGGTCTCTGATCATTTATTGAATGTGACGACTCCTCCGAGGCTTACGAACAGAAATGGGTTGGGAAGGGTGCATTGGATTTACAATTACGTGAGATGTGCAGATTAGATCTTATACACTTAAGCCTGTGCATATGCGTATCTTATCCTCCACTCAATCCTCGTTAACAATTTAATTTACAATAGAAACCGAAATTCTCGCCACGCTCGTTGATCTTTGTCTGCACTCAATCGCCGAACTTAGAACATAAATAAATCTAGTAATTATAGCTCCTCCTTCGCTGCCGCACTAACGCCATTCTCATCCTCCTCCTCGTCGTCCCCCCATTCACTAATGAGACTCTTGACCTTGTCCGCCCCACTTGCTCCATCAGTGGGAGACGCCGCTCCCTTAGTTTCTGCTACTGTCGTAGAGACTAGTGCCACCTTGTCTGTGCTTGCTACATCATCGCATTTATGTGGCTTATCTTCCACACTCTCCTTTTTCTCCGTTGCCTTGGAAACTTCTTCGCTCTTGGCAGACTTTTTGTCCTGTTTTTGTGGCTCACTTTCGACCGGTTGATCGGTAGCAGATTCCTCTCTTTCCGTCGCTGATGCAGTTGGAGTGGGCACCACTGTCGCTGTATTCTGCTCAGACTGAGCCTCATTCTTCTCCTCATCTTCCTCCTCCTCCTGGGGCTTTTCGGACTCGGCTATCAACTCATCCAGCAGTTCCTTCCTTATATTCTCCGCCTCCATGTGAACATCATCATCGCCTTCAGTGGCAGCTGCAGCTTCCCCTGATTCTGCCTCAACAATCTCGGCTTCGGGTTCGGGCTCTACTGTGTTCGGATCCACCTTGATAAATTCCTCTTCTTCTGCATCGACTTCAGACTCTTTCTTGATTCTGACGACATCAGACTCTACACCTGGAGTCTTATCCATTTTGGTCACATGGGTATCGATTTCCATTTTCTCGGGTTGGCTGTCTATGCTGGCGGCCGAATCTATCGCTTCATCGTCAGCTTCCTCGCTAGCCTTTGTCGCAGATTGGTCTTCAGGACCCTTGTGCAAAGACTTTAGGGCCAAGTCAATGTCGTCTTCCTCTTCCTCTTGGATTTGGCCACGACTTGTTGGTTCTGACGGCTTGGCGGCAAATTCACCTTCCAACTCTGTTGTAGCGGGCCTGTCATCGGCTTCTTCATCATTCTCATCCTCGGTCCAGTCACCCGTTAGCTCTTTAAGCTTTTCGCTAATGTCGTCGCGAGACTTTTCCGATTTTGGCTGTCAATTGAATAAATTAACCAAAGGCATTTTAACACGACTTTGTGATGCAACTTACCTCCTTATTGCTTTGTTCCTCGGACTCGGCAATTAAATTTTCGGCCCATTCCAGGTTATCTATGGACTCTTTGCTTTCATCAGCGACACTCTTCTTGCTACTCTCCACAGAGTCGGCAGCAGCCAGCTCACTGTAAATTTGGCTGTCATCGTACTCCTCTTCGGTACCAGCCAGTGATTTGGCATCAGTCTCCTGCTTAGCGGTTTCCGCCTCAGGTTCACTGAGCACCATCACAACACCGCCGGCGGCGGCACCTGCTTGTTGCTGATTGAGCTGCGATAAGATTTCCTTGCGCTGCTCGTCCGTAAGCTCAACCTCATTGCCATCAGCTCCCACAAACTTCACCTCTTGCTGCTGCACCTGATCCAATTCTTCATGCATCTGCTGTTCGTCAGCGGCATGCTGCGCTGCAATGGCACTAGTGGCTGGCGGCAGACTGATGTTCGAAAGGATGCGTACTTTGCCAGTCTGCTCCGCTTCTTGTTCCTCCGCCTCATCCTCCTCGTCCTGTGAGCCAAGGAACTCTTCATCGGTCTCGTCAATTATGCCATCTTCTAAGGCCTGCTCCTTGTGGTAGCTCTTCATGTGCCTGTACAGCTGAAGCTCCTGTTCGAATACCTTGTTACAATAGATGCACTGCTGCTTATTGTCGTCTGTGTGCGCCTCATTAATGTGCGCCTCCAGCTCGGCCTTGGTCAGATACGACTGGGTGCACAATGCGCACTCGGCGAAAGTGTACAGCAGCGATTTAACCTGATGCTCTGTGTACATGTGGAAGTGCAGTTCCCGGTTGTTGCTCGACCGCCAACCGCAGTGTTCGCAGAGCGCAGGATCAATGGTCTCCTTGTGCGTATTTATTAGATGGCGTCGGAAACCCCGATACGACGGAATGCTGATGGGACGTCCATTTACACCACATCTCAGGCAAAGCCATGGGCCTAGAAGCAAAATTGTTATGATTAATTGTGAAACAAAAGAAACATACATATAAAGGGTTAATTCGTTATTGAACATCACTGACCAGTGGTATTTTCCGCTCCTTGGGCAATTAAGGCGTGCATTGTCTTGCTGTCGATGCGTCGCTTCTGTTGTGAGGCTGCATTTCCAGCTGAGTTTGTTGCTGCTGCCTGGGAACCGCTTGCAGACTGCGCGTTCGTGTTCGGTTTCTGCTGAGAACTAGCGGCCTTCTGCTGGGAAGTGATCTGCGGAGTGGTCTTGTCTGCCTTAAATGACACATGCAGCTTCTTATGCGGCGATGTCGATGCCGATGAGCCGGTTTGTACCGGGGATCCCCGTTTAATTTGCGCTGGAGACTTTTCAGCGGGAGTGGCTGGAGTATTGGGCATAATCTTTAGCTTGATGTTCTTGTGGCCCTTGACAATATGCGGGTACTGGCGAAGCACTTCAGCAATGATTTTGGTGTGATTCAGCTTGGCATTCGAAGAATCCTTAACTATTATCGTGGGCGTCTGGCTGGGTGAGTCCTGCTTTAGGATTATTGTGGTGGAGCCGTGCTCCAGCTGGGTCTGTGTGCCCTGCGGCGATGCTGCCAACTGCTGCTGCTTGGACGTAGAGGGCTGTGGTGGCATATCGTCATCGTCATCGTCCCCGGCATGGACATCGTCGAAGAGCATGCCGCTGTCGTACTCCGGATCGTGATCTCCAAATTCTGCAGCTATTTGTTTGCGCATCCGTTGTTGTTCTGCAAACTCTTTGACCTCCTCCAAACTAAGCTTCTTCGACGGCGGCGATAGAAGGCTGGTCTGTGCTGGTCGCTTATTGTTGTTGTATCCCTTGCGCAACTGCTCGAACGGAGAGGTCTCCTGCTTAACAATGGTGTTTGCACTCCGGATCATTGTATTGCCGGTTGTCCCTCGTTGAGTGTTGGGCCGCAGAGGAGTGGGCGTTCCCACACTGGTTATTCCACGGCCCTGTGGCGATGTTCCTATAACGCGCTGCTGTGGAGTTCCCGAATTGACCTGTCCAACAACGCGTCGGCGTATGCCCTTTGGACTGGGCGGCTAGAAAAAAAAAACATATTTATGTAACTGATGAAAAGACCAAAAATCTGAGACTTACCCTCTGTTGACGGTTCACGTTCTCCATGGTCCGCCGATGTGCTTCAAGAAGCTTCAACAGAACGGTCATATTCATCTCCTTGGCGGTGCGCAAAAGCTTGCCGTACATCTTCAACTCGAACTCCAGAGTGCCTGTGTACATGAAGTTGACGATGGGCACCACCACATCCGCCTGGAACTCATTGGGCATGATGAGAGCATCGTCGACGATTTCGCACGTTTGCTCCAGCACATTAAAGTAGTCCGTGCAGGCGCTGAGCACCAGGCGATGCACCTTTAGCTGTGAGTTGTCGCGAAACTGGAGCGTCAGATCGCAGTAGTCCGTCTTGTTGAAGAAGTTTTGCAACTTCTGTAGGAAGAAGACACCCCAGTTGTCCACCTTTACCGATTTTACTTCGCCCATCTCGCCGATGCTGCTTTGTCCTGTATCCTGTGGCCTTGGCAAGTACTTGTTTTCTTTCGCGCGCCCTCCCCGTTGTTTTGCTGGCTCTGGCTTGGTGGCGCAACTGTACTCCGCAGGGGTGAGGAAAGCAGGAGTTAGGGGGTCGGGAAATGCGAATTAGGACACGCCGCAGGCAACAAAGAATGTCCGGGAAAGAAAAAAACAAAATAAATTAGAATTTGTAAATTTCGGCACGTTACGTTCAAATGCACAGCGCGTCAATTGATTTTCGGTTATTTTTCTTTGCGGCCACGGCGCGCAATGCAGCTCACATATATCGATATACGTGTACGTGTGTGCCCGTGCTGCTATTGCTAGCGTATGTGTGGGTGCGTTTTGCGCGTCGCTAGGCTTTCTTTTAATAATTTATCACCACTGCTTATAGCCAGCTAGCAAAGAATGATTTCAGTTCAACTTTATTGTCCAAGCATCATTTGAGTAGTTGCATTTTCTGTGTTCTTTTTTGGCGCCTCCCTACTTCACACAACAATGCGTTTTTCAGAGGCTCACAACTTTCAACACTACCTCAGTTCTTGGTTAGCTCCGCGATAATCACATGAAAGTGTTAACCACACCGAGTTTACACAATTAATACATACATTTACTTGTATTGCACTCTTCTTTTGCCGGAAAAAAATTTATTTAATTCTTTCTCCAGATTCAGGCAGCCATGTTCTTTTCCAATCATCGTTTGCGTGACAGAGTTGTGTGGAGGGTTATCGATAAGCATGCGATGGTGGCTTTGTCGACCATGACGCTGGTAAGGTGACACACGGCAAGAAACCGTTAAACTCAGATTTGAAATTCAAAACTTAATTGAAAATTCATTGAACGTATTTTTTTAAAACCAAAATTAAAAACAAGTTTACTTAATATTTGTTACATTTGGTATGTGTTTTATTTGGCAGAAACTTGGAACTTTCATTTTGGGCTGATATTGGAATTTCATAAAACCTCCTTTTCGGCTTTCGTAACTGAGTTGATAAATCAGCAATTAAACGATTCTTATGCAATGTCCAATTACATTTCTTAGATCAATGACGTCACAAAACCATGTATTCAATTTCATTGCACCACCTTTTAATGCAATCAAAATAAATAAAAAAAAAACGGGTTGGCAGCTCTGCCACCACGAGATTTTGAACAACAAAAAATTGTATTTTTTAGTTTTGAAGTAAGCCCAGCATCCAGCATTGCCGATCAGAATGAGTGGCCGGAATAAAGGCAAAGGAAAGAGAGGAGGAGGGCCCTACCGCAATGTCAAGACGAATCACAATTGCGCCCGCAACTTCGCCCAACAGGCCAATGAACTGGCCAGTAGTAGCGAAGGCGAAAGCTCTAGCTCGGAATCCTCTGGAGAAAGTGGCAGGGATGATCTTGGCCAGCCGCCGGAGTTTGCAGTAGCTATGTGGGACCTTAACCACTGCGATCCCAAGAAGTGCTCGGGCAGGAAGTTGGCACGTCTGGGACTGATCTCCAATCTCCGTCTGGGACAAAAATTTCCCGGCCTCGTCCTGTCTCCCGTTGGTCAGTTGTGCGTGAGTCCGTTGGATCGGGATGTTGTGGCCTCCTCCGGCGTGGCCGTGATCGATTGCTCGTGGGCCAAGCTGGACGAAACCCCGTTTAGCCGGATGCGTAGCCCTCATCCGCGCTTGCTGCCATTCCTTGTGGCCGCCAATCCCATAAACTATGGCAAACCATGTAAACTCAGTTGTGTGGAGGCCATCGCTGCCACACTGTACATCTGTGGATTCAAAGATGAGGCGCGCTGGTTTCTGGGAAAGTTCTCCTGGGGCCACGCATTTCTCGAGCTTAACGAGAAGCTCCTCAACGCATATGCGACGTGCAAGAGCAGCGATGAGATTCTTAAGGTACAAAACGAGTACCTTGAAAAGGAGCAGCAGGAGCGAGATAAACCACGAGATCTCCGCGACTTTTATCCCACCAGCAGCAGTAGCAGTGAGGCGGAAAGCGAAAAAAGCGATACTGAGGAGGCGAAAGCTAAAGCCAAGGGCTAATTTTTACAAGGTGCTGACATTTTATTAGCATTACTATTAGCTTATTACAAAACTTGTTACGTGGGTTTTTTAATTTACAAACCAGTTGTGAAGAGCAACTAAAGAATTATTGCAAACTGTTTAGATGAAATATTCACTTCCGAGTCGTTCCATCAAGTCAAAGGGAGTGAGATGTTTGATTATCTGTGGACCGACGACTACTGTGAATTTCGCACGTATTCGGGGTCTACATTAATAAAATTGCTCATGCTGAAGTACATGGCGCTATTCTTCACCAGAAACTTGAGGAAATCCTGCAGGTGTAAGATCAGGTTCTGCATGGACTGCTGGTCCAACGCCGAATAGCTGAGCATGGAGCCCAAGCGCACGAAAAGCCGGAGCAAGTGAAATGAGCCATACAACTCTGAAAGCGGAGTGTCGGGATGCTTTTGCATTATATCAGAGTATTGGGTGCGCTCGAATTTATACAGCAACTGCGAGCCAAGCATGACGTTAAAGTACTCCACAATTCCATCCAGAACATCGTTTATGGCCACCTCCTTGCTGGCGCTGGTCGACTTCACCGACTTCTTGTGGGCCAAATACTGTTCTGCAATCTGCTGCACTGTCACCTTGGCAGGTAGCTCCAATAGTTTGTGCTCTCGCACCACCGCATACCAGTCGTCGGTCAGATAGTGCTTTAGCTCGTCGGGTATCTTGATCTTTACCTCCACCTTGGCAGCGTAGGCGTCCTCGCTTTCCACACACAATGCGGGCTCCGCGGTAGGTGTGGATGGTGTGGTGGGCGCGGGTGCCGGCTTTTCTGCTACAACGTCGCTGCCAGTCAGCGACGGCCGCTGTTCGCTTATTCGCTTCTTTTTCGGCGCCACCGGAGTGGTTGCCTCGTCCTCTGTGATCTCCGCAGTCGTGTTAGCATCTTCCTTTTTGTCCACCGGAGTGCCGGGCGTAGCCGCAACCGCCGCAGATTGTGTAGATTTTCGATTGGCCCGACTGGTAGAAGTGGTAGTGACGGTGGTGCTGGTGGTCGTGTTGGTTGTGGTTACGGCGTCCGACTTGGTCGTCGGCCCCGCACTTGCCGTAGGTATGCTACTGGCGGTCGATTGCAAGGTGTTGCTGTCCTTAGAAGGTGTGGAGGCACGAGATTCGTTCCTTATCTGCTCCATTTTCTTTGCCTTGGCGCTGCCTTTATTGGAAACACAATCGTATTAGATGTTTTTCAACAACCGCGAGGGCAACTCACCTTTCTTATTGTCCTTCTTTGAGGGGGCGCTCTGGCTCGCCAACAGCTCTTGGCGGCGCTTGACATTTTCCTCGTTGTACTTCAGCACTCTGGTTTCGGGCACCCACTCGTCCCAGCTAGAAATAAAGGGATATTCTGAGCTGTTTCATTATTTCAAATTTCTTGCATACTTTTTGCTCCAGCCTGCGTAGTGGATGTAGTACTCAACCGGCGTCGCATCAGGCTTTGTTTTGAGCACCTTTGCCTCGTAAATGAGCGGGCCGTGGAAGCACAGCACCCGTTCACCTGGAACGCAGGAGCATTGGTTAGTGGAACTTATGTGCAGCCCGAGGGCCCCTTACCATCCGCAAACATCGTGTTTGCATCGGACGTTCCTGTGCTCCAGTTTTCCACTTTTGCTGGCTTAACTTCTCCCATTTCACTTTGGAAAATAGAAAATATTAGAGATCAGTGTGACCGTGGTGGAAAAAGCGCAATATGGCCAATAGTTGGTAGAAAAAATACCGAATATCTTAACAGAATAAAATATCTTAGAAACCTAAATTCTATAATTATTGTTTTATTTTCAATTAAATTTTTTCAATTTTCAATAAAAAACCTTTTAACAAAAATATTATTAATCTTTTCAAAACATTTTTTATATATTATTTTAAGACTATATACAACAAACAGTCTGCTTTCAGCTTGTCCAAACAGATAAAATTTGCTCGGGTCGAATAAGGTAACTTGACCACCTTCCTGTTGAGGACGGTGCTTTATCCAAATAGTTCCTGAATAACATGATAACAAGTTAATGTTTTGCCTCCGTCGTCTGGCCCTCCTCCTCCCAGGGGCGCGGACCACGCTTGTTTTCCCAATTATCGATGTCAACGTTTTTCACCTTATCGTACTCAGTTTCCAGAGTCACCTCCTGGCGTTTCTTCATGTTTACGCCGTACTTTTTCATCTCCTCCGGAGTCACCGGCTGTTTCTTCGAGTACTGATACCTGAAAATGTAGATCGGCAATATAACGTGGAATTCCCGGTGATTTGTGAATGCTAACCTGAGGTTCGAAAACTGCTGCAGACCAAAGGAGCCTGCGACCATCATAACCAGGAAGGGAATCCCATATCGAAACGATTTTCGTTTGCTGTAATGTTTTAACTTCTCGGCGAAAGACATAACAATTAGGGCTGATAATATATCAAAATATCAATGTATCGATATTTTTCTAAGGATGGTATATTTTTTGTTTGCTAAAAATATCCAAACTGCGATATTTTTATTTGATATTTGTTAGAAAATACTAGAAAGTTGATTATTTATGGGCGCACTTTTAGTATTTCCAGAGCGGGGAGCGGAAAAGAATAAATCAAAAAAGAATAATAAAACAGGCTTTTCTCGACTGCTTGCCTCTCTGCACTTCAAATATTTTATAATTTGGGATCTAGCCATGAACTATAATGCGTAGATTCCAGGAGTTAAAAGAGTAAATAATGTAATTCTTATTAATTTGGTAGAGGCACATAAAATATTTAGGTATTTAGGCAATTACATTAATTTGCATTAAGACGAAAAAGTAACATTAGCTTATTGAAAATTATTATTGTATTATGTGTCAAATATTGCCGGTTGTGAAACTGGTGGTCACATTCAAAAGAACAAACATTTTTCCGCTGCAAAACAGATTTAAGAACTGGACACGGTACTTAAATTACAAATGATATTTTTAATAGTTTGGTAAATTTTATAAAATTAAAATGTATTCCATACAAGTTTTTTTTAAAGAATTATTAGAAATAATTTATCTTGATCTGAAATCTGAACACATATATTTGTTTATTTTGAGACTTTTGACCTTGACCTCAATTTAAATTTATTAAAACCCCTACGGTTTTCTATATATTTTTATTTAAAATCTAATGGGGAAAGCTTAGTTTTACAACAGCAATTCTTATTACAGTCTAAATTAAAAATGACGACTTTTAATATAAGCCACAGGATAAAATAAATGTGCAATAGTTAGTTTTTAAAATTTCTAACATTTTGAAGCATACATTCTGGGTTTCAAAGCTATAAAACCCCAATAAAATTGACCCAACAGAGCTTACATAAAATTAAAAAGAAAATAAATGTACATTTTAGGTCACACTCTCTTCCCATATTTTTAAAATTAAGCTACACACCCTTTTTCACCACGTCTATCACTTTCTGCAGCTGTTCCTAGACATGAAAATAGCACTGCCCTTGCGAATCAAAAATTTTGTGCGCCCTGCCAAGTGCGAGAATAATCTGAATTTCTAAACAACAATTGATTTCCGGCGACCGTCTAATTTATATATTTACATGCGGTTTGGCGATAAGTTCAAGGTCTCGGATGTCTCAAATAATTGACAATGACATGTTGAAGAGCGCCCAAATGGTGTTCACAAGCACACCACACATGACATTCGATCCGGCTCACCTTGGCCACTTTAGCAAACTTTTGTTAAGGCAGTAGCTGTAGCTTGCAGCGAAGATTTCCTTTTGGCACCAGAAAGCTCCCCGATCGGAACCAAGGAGCCGGCGCCAATTGAGTCATCAATAACATAGCCCACACCCCTAGACGCAGCTCTACCGATTACATTTTATTCTTCGTTGCACCCTACCCGTTGTTCAATGAGCATTCATTTAAAACTTTAAATAATTTTAAAGACAAATCATTTCCCGATGATACGTGTTACAAAGATCTTGGAAAATTTCAAAATAATGGTATTTCTGATTCTGATTTATCGATCGATTAAAGCCAGAGATCAGAGATAATTTAAAAACAAAATGATCTGTTTGGTACTTCAGGTTTTTGATTTGTATATAGAATTGGTTTAGTGTTAATTTTTGTTTAATTACCAGTATTCTGTAAAAGCTAAGCATGACTTACTTTAATGTCTTATTTTAATTTCACCTGATTCTCGAACAATTTGAATTTGAATACAACATACATAATGAAAAGTGTTGTGTACTACTAGATATTTTTCCGATTGTATTATAGTTAAACTGTCCTTAGCGTTTCTGATCAATTTAATATTAATATTTGACTTTGAGTGAGCTAGTCTACTTGTTTTCAGTTAGTTTCATTCAGTTTGTGAGTCGTCTATGCCCCTAGGTCACGTTGCACTTTTCCATGCTATTTTTGCCAAATATGGTTGCGATTTTTCCAGCAAGATTGTGAGCACTTGACTGAGCTAAGTTGAGAGCTACATACATAAGTTTGTTCAAATGTACATATGTATAAACGTATACTTGTACCTATTTCGCGTTTATTTTTTGGAATTATGAAAATTTTGGCTTCCATAACTAACACATGTTAGCAGCTTCGTTGACCATGATTTTGTTTTCTTATTTAGCAAGTTGCTCGGACTTTTTCGCTGTTTTACAATATTTTCAACATTTCTCAAGGGCTTTTCTCATGCCTCCACTTTTTCGTGAGTACAAAAATATATATTGATCTAGTTTACCTTTCCACAACTTTTTTGTTTTGAATGAAAACAATTACGTCATTATGTGGGTGTTTGCTATATTTAATTACAAATTTTTTCAGCGCGTTGGTGCTGCCAAAAAACATAATTTTCTCCAAGAACCCGACGACAAGCAAGAAAAATTAGGAGTACATTTTTCTATATCAATTTAGCTGATATTTATAGAAGGGTTTGGTTGCAGTCATACGATTTTTCATTATGCGAAATTTTAAATATAGAAGGAATTATACCTAATGATTAATCGTGTTAACTGCAAGGAGAAAAATTATTTTTTTACGACGCCTAATAATCTACCAATTCGTCAAATTTTTAATACATTTTTCTGCGAAATAACATATGTTTACTTAATATATAATATTTAGATATAAAATTAAAATGAAAATAAATTACTGAAAAGAATTGAACAAAAAAGGAAGCTAACTTCGACACGCTGAAGTTTTTATGCATTTGCAGTTTACAAAGGATCAATTATGAATTAAATAAATTTGTTCAAATGAAAACAAAAAAGAACAGGAAACATTTATACATACCGCGAAATTCGGTTTAAACGTTTACTTATCATACAATTTTTGCAGTTTTACATTCACAAAATCGAAATTATAGATTAATGCAAAATGGCCATTTCCCAAAATTATATGAAATATTGAAAAGTATAATTTTGTACTTAAAATTTTCTATTGTTTCTATTACAACTAAAACATAAATTTATCAAAGTTATATTACTTTTCTTGTGATTTGTTTTTTATGTTCGTGAAAATATTAATTTATATATCTTAAATTATAATATATAAGTTTCTACTTATACATTTTCACAAATTTGACAACAAAAACTCAAAAGGTTTCGTGTTTAAATCTAAATAATAATAATAATTTGTAATTATTTCGGGCATCGAAAAAAAATCATTTAGAAAATCTTCGCTAGCTCAGGAGTATCTGAAGCCTAATTTTATAAAATAATAATGTAGAAAAAGTGAGCGTGACCAAGTGGTCGAAAAATAATCTACAAGGCCAAAGATACGTTAATATGAATGTTTCTTGAGATCGGTTACAATGATCATGAGGAAATTGCATTCAAAAGATTTTCACGTTTTGAATCCGACGGATGATTCATTTATGCATTTTTTTCCGGGACAGTTATCAAAATCGTAAGCCTTCATCTTGCCAAGCGAAATGTTTTCCGTTTACAAACATGACGTTGAAAAATCTATACATGTCTATCCCGTAGGATACGTGGAGAACAAAAAAATAATAATCTGTAGACCTATGGCGTGAAATACATACATATGTACATATACCTAAGTGAAACAAGATTTTTTTTGGCATATCAATAACTGAAAATTAAAAATAGAAGCCGAGAACATCAGAAAGCAAAACAAAAAGATTCACGAACACACACAAAGGAAAGAGAAATGCTTGGCTTTGTGTTGGAAATATATTTTGCAATCGGCAAAATACTGGGTGAGGAAAGCTTTTCAAAATACGGGGAAATATTCAAAAATAGGCAGAATGAAAATTTGTCGATTCCAAAGGCCTGAGCACCCATACACATGCACGCCCAGCGAACAGGTGAAAGCCCCACAAATCCGCGCGGGAGAAAGGATTGAGCGGAAGACCGAAGAAAGCGCAGGCGCCGGCTTTTTGTGTTTGTGTTTGAAGATCTTAAATCAGCCGAAGATGTTCGGGCCTTACACATACACGGCCCGATCGCATCCCGAAGTAAAATGTTTTTCTCTCGGGCAAGGTAAATATATTGGATATTGTGCCGCACTACACTGACAGAAATGTGGATCGAAAATTGTAACGATTAAGTTCAGGAAGATCTTTTTAAGAAGAGTTTTGTTATCCCTAGTATAAATATATGTATATATTTATGTATCTATATGGATTAAATTAAAGAAATGAAAATTATCTACACAAGTACTAAAGTTTCCGTCGGTTTGTTCATTTGAAACAGCCTTTACATTAAAATGCTGCTTAAGTTATTTATTAATTATTTTTAATTTATTTCTTGCTTTAATTTGTATGTTTTCAGTCAAATTTTATGCTATGAAATAAATATAAAGACTTTTTACATTTTAATTTCCTAAAAAATAATAATATTGTTTATTTTTTAAGTATTCGTTAAAAACTACTTCTAAATAACAAAAAATATATTAAATGTCGCCTTTTTCGATATATCACAATATTGCCTAGAATATGAATATTGCGGTAAGAAATCTAAACTTCGATATAAATATATTTGTATAGTTCTTTGGTAGTTCTACCTTATAGGTTCTAACTTCAAATATTGATTAAATATTAAAATAACGAAATTACTTTTTAGAATACGTAAGCCGTTAAAATATATATATGTAAATACTTTAAAATTCCATTTAATTATAATTAGTACGCAATATTAAGGGTTTCTTAATACATGTAAAATGTGGACTACAAAATACCCGGCACTCACTGCCCTTTTAAAGAATACGCAGCATATCTGAAAGACTTTTAGAAGAGCTTCCCTAAAAGTAATTCAATTTAAATACCATATTATTTATTAACTGTTCCGCACAGTGCACGAGTTCACCCAATACACTCCTCCGGATGGTTCTCTTGACGCAGATCGAGAGCAGAGGCAGAATGCAGTTCCAAAATAAACGTGGCCCACAACAACAACACAGCTTTGGATTCCGATTCCGATTCGGATTCGGATTCGCCTCGCTTTTTGGCCGAAAAGTGCCCGCTCTCGCACACAGATACTCTCGCACGCACACACGAAGGCAGATCGGTCGGAATCGACCAAAGCTAGCATCGAACGTCAACATATTGAATAAATATTTTCAGTTGAACATCACAATCCGTTCAAGTCGCGGATAACTCCGAATAAAAGTTTTGTAAGTAAAGAAAAAAGGAATACGCTAACGTTTTAACCAACAAATCGACAAGATATTGCTGAGTTTTTAAAAACTAAACAAAAGTGCTTGAACACAAAAAGAAAAGATTACCCACATTTTAAAATTAAAGCCAAAAATTGGCCCGAATCAAATCAAAATAATTACATAATATAAAACGTTGCTGCCCAACTAACTTCAAATCAAACCAAAGTGCTGTGCAAATTTAAAGTTGAAGAAACCGCAAGTATTACGAAAATAAAAAGGATGCTGGGAAAACCCTTGAAACATATTCAGTCTGAGTCCAAAAACCCAAATAGAGGTTAAGCACCTTTGCATAGCTCGACAAGAACTAATAATAACGATTCTTTGGGCCTTGTCAAGTTTGTATGCTGACCGCAAGTTGCCATATAGGGTTTCCACTTCCATTAAAAGCATTTCAGGGGATTTATAAACATTGCCAATGGTCTTTAATTTTTATCTTTAATTTTAGCTACATTTATTGTTAGAAAGATGTATGAAAAAACGGCAAAATATATGCAGGAAGGATAATAATATTGCTAATTGGTGCCTAAGCTGATTGGTAACCTCAAAAATTTGATAACAAACGATTAACAGTAGAAAATAAATAAATTTCATTGTAGGATAAAGTGACTTCTTTAAATATCTTCATCAGCAAAGGTTTTTTTTAGCAAACTATCTCTACAATCTCTTAGAAATGATTATTTTATAATTCTAAATTTGAAACATTTCTCTTGCAATTTTGTATCTGCGAAATTCGATACACACGACCATTGGCCACAGATGCCAAATGGTTCTGAGGCGAACGTAGGCGAAATCCACTAAGACTTCTTTCCCGGAAAGCTCTGTTCTCCCAGATTCTCAATTTAGTATTAAGTAATATTGCCGGGGGCAAAGATATTCAACAGATGCCTCGGTGGAACTATTTTTAGATACTTCCCGAGAGATAAAATGCTAGAGAACGTAGAGAGTGGAAGAGCTTTTCAGTTTAGCTAAGGAATCTATTATATATGCGTTAGACCTAAATACGTAAGCCAACGAGTGTATGTATTTTAATCCTATAAATAGAAAATTCTCTATTCAGTATAAGAAAAATCCGATTTTTCCGTTGAATAATTTGGAAATTGTATGTATAAAGAAGTACATGTGGGAGAGATACTTAAATTTAATAAATAAATAGAGTGAAAAAACGCAAAATAAGGTATGTAGTTAATATGCTTAATATACAAATTGAAAATAGTTAGGTTAGGATTTGAATTGTATGTTTTGCATCCTTTATAATATAAAAGAACCCATTCTCACAAGCCCTTTCTTACTGACATACTTTCCCAATATAGGCCCAGTTTTTGTAAAATATATATCTATGTCATTGTCGAAAGTTATAAGAAGTCATGGTACTGATTTTTGTGCTGAATCAACGCAAACATAACTCAATGTGTCACCTCAATCGACATATATCCCGCACATATGAAGATACATATTTATATATATACATATGTATGTACATGTTCCATTGAACAAAAAATTTGCCTTCATTGCAATTTCATTAAAATTCAACATTTAATTTGGGTTTTTTTTTGCTTTGGCACTTCTCTTCGGTGGGATCAGAACGAACTCCGGAATGTAAACAGAGGTTTTAAAAATAAATGTCAGCGAGGAGTCGCCGTAATAAAGAATTAAAATTTCACGATGCGAAACTCGAGTCAATTAGCCGGCGCGCGGCGGTTGCATTCGGTTCAAGCCATGACAAATGTTGGTCAAGTGGGCCTCGGAGGGAGTGGATATAAAGGAGGGGCCAAGAACCCTCCAGCTGCGTCCACACTGAGTCAGAAGGTCTGGGATATTGAGTTGGCCAGGGGAAAAATAGTCCACAGCAGCCGTTCGGGTGATTCATCCGAGGGGAATCTTTAGTTGGAGAGTCTTTCTACCTCTAGAGTTTATTGATAACAGAAGAATTTAGAGGAGAGAACAAATATTTTAGCGAAAAAGAGTACTAAAAAGAGTATTTTAAAAAGATAAGCGCGAGATTAGCTTTGGAGAGAATTTTATAAGCAGATAAAGATAATAAATAAGATAACATAATTACAGTTGAAATAAATACAGGAATTCCTTAACTGATAGCAATGGTATTTGATTCGCCATATTATTCCTGCCAAACATATGTACATATATGTAGCAATCTTTTGCCTCCGTTACGAATTCACCCAATCTACTGACACAATTTTTGCTTTGGTGACAGAACTCTCTCTAACCCTCATATCCCCAGCTTCGCTTGGCTCCACAGTTCCAAACAGATATCCCATGTGATCGGCATAAATAAAGACAAGAATTCAAAACAGAAACGTGCACTACACCTAGCCAGGTATTCTCTCGCCTTAATGATTTACTGGGAGATGAGAGAACACTCTCGAAAAACAAATTGAAGCCCAGTGGGAGAAAGAAGATCTCCACCGTGTGGTATGGAATGGGAATCGGGCAATAAAAGTCGTGAAGAAACGCCGTCGAAATATTAAATTCCCGATTTATCAGCTGGTTGAGCTTGAAGAATGCGTCCGTCTGACGCCTGACGTAGCTCAACTTTTTGGACAAGGCGAATAATTAATTGGTTTCTCCACCTTTTTACCCCAATAAGGAAAACAATTGCTAAAAATCGCTCGATGATTATCTCGAAATGGAAAGTTAAATATAGCATAATTCTTAACAATGCTTACATAAGGCAGAGTTCAAAAATAAATGTCTAATTCTAACTTATCAATAGATATACAATCACTTTTATTTAAAACTTTAAGTCATGGTAAATCATGTTTTTGAAAGATCTATTTAGATAATATCGTCTGATAATAAAAGGGATTTGCCTTTAAGCGATTATAGAAATGGTTATTTATCTTGTAAGCAATTGCATCAATAAAAGTTATTAATTATGTGACAAAATTTCCTTTGTCGCTTTGAAATACTTTTTTGAACGACTTAAGCCATGGATTGCTGTGAACCATTTCGTAATTATGACACATAATATTTTTTCACTGGACAATTACACTAAATTATTGTTAAAGAAAAATGGGTTGTCCAATTCCGAAAATTAGGTATAGATATAAAACACAGTTCATTAACCAATAACCAAAAATCAACCCTAATCACGTTTTGAATCAAATGTGATTTATAATCGAAAGATAATAAGATGAGAGTTTCTAAACCCTGTGGAATTGTACAAAAATAAATGGCAGACATTCGATGGTAAAATGCAAATGAATTCCTCAACACAGTTTCACTTTCGCACAAGCCGGGTTTTCTTTTATTTTGTTTTGCTACTGATGATTATCGCATAAATTTGCTAATTGCCTTATTGGCTGCAGTTTAACAATAGTTTCGATTTCGATTTCAATCTCCTTCTTCGTTTCAATTGCAGTTTCTTTCGAGTAGTGTAAAAGCAAAACAAACACAAACATGGATGCCATCAAGAAGAAGATGCAAGCGATGAAAGTCGACAAGGACGGAGCTCTGGAGCGCGCTCTCGTCTGCGAGCAGGAGGCACGCGATGCCAACACACGCGCCGAGAAGGTGAGTCACCCGTCATCCGCCACCCGCCTGGCAAACCCCACCTGAAGCATAAACACTCGGATACACAGTGAAAAAATATAGTATATTTTAGTTGCGATAATGATAATTAATAACTCTTAACGCGACTTAATGCCAAAAATATACCAAATTTTAGCAAAAACGTACTATTTTATTATTATAAACAAACATCTAAATTATTTCTACTCAAATTAGTTTATTTTAAACATCGTTTTACAATAACTTATTGCAAGAAGTACAACTTTTCGAGTAATTTCGGATTTTTATTGTATTTTTTTCTGTGTAATCAAATGCTCCTCTCTATTCAACGCACCGAAAAACATTTTGCTGTTACAAAAAGCATAATGAACGACTTACAAAAAACACCATAAATCTTGTTAACACATGCAATTCCCGTGTCGATGTGTTTTGATTTCTAATTGCACTTTGTATACATTTTAAATAACGCGACTGTAGGCCGAGGAGGAGGCTCGCCAGCTGCAGAAGAAGATCCAGACCGTTGAGAACGACCTGGATCAGACCCAGGAGGCCCTGACTGTGGTCACCGGCAAGCTGGAGGAGAAGAACAAGGCCCTGCAGAACGTAAGTTTGTCGTTTTTCTTTTTTTCATAATTTTTAAATTTTAGAATACATTTTAAGCTAGGATATTAAGCCAAGATAATCTACTTAATATATTGGTTATACCCATTTTTAATAAAGTGTACAAAATTGTATAATTTCTAATATTCCTCTGCAAAAAAAAAGTATATACAATTTAATAAAATTAAATGATAACGAATTTTCAGTCAACTTCTTTCATAATTTATTTCCTATTTGATTCTTTTCAATTAATTACTTAATTATTCAAAAATTATTATATCTTATCTTTGACAAATATAAAAAGGGAATTCAAGAATTTTAAAAGCACGCCAAAAAAATCATAATTAGTTAGATCACTTAAAGGTAGGTACTGAGATAAGATAAATTTTCTTAAAGCCAGACGACCATAGAGGAATTGCTATATATTTTGCTAGGGAACCAGTGTGACCAAAAATCTAAAGGAAAAGGAGGAAAACGCGTAAATGGGGTCATACTGACACGTATGCACAGCTGTTTTATGTAAACAAACTTTACGCAGTAATATTAAAATGAATTCAAGCGGATTAAACTTCCACGCCATTTTGCAATCTCTCTCTTTAAATAAATTTGATTTTGATAATAGAATTAATTAATTATTAGT
>VNJV01005776.1:0-200195 GCA_008042635.1 Drosophila nikananu | reverse complement strand
GCACCTAAAAGTATGCTTTAAATATCTTATAGAGGAAGTTTTTAAATAAAAATATTTCAATTTTCGGATTCTGATCGATGACATTGCTTCCAAACTTTTGAAACTCTTTCGCAGCAGTAATTAACGCGTTGCTCCAAGTGCTCCAAACATTATTTTCCAACAAGAGCTCCAGATTCTTCAATTTTTTAGTTTAATATCATTTAAAATTGCTTTTAATTCTTCTGCATTTGAACCACTCTTGGAACACCAATTTTGAAATATGAACTTTCGACTAAATATACATACATATGACAACCCTAGCCAAAGAAAAAAAAAAATTACCGTAAATCTAAAAATAATTTACTCATAAGAACACAGAACAAAGCAATACTCAAAATCACAGTAAAACAGATCAAGAACAAACAAAACAAACACGAAAACAGCGCGGCAAAACAGCGAGGCGGCATTGTTTTGTGTAAGATAACTCAGCCATCTGCAACGTTCTGCAGCTGAAATTTTTTAAAACATTATCTATAAACATTGACCAATATTTTAAAATTAATTTCATCGCGGAATCTCGCGGCCATCACTTTTGAAACTCTAAGTGAAAATAGAGTTCACTTAACATTTAATGCTAAAAAAGACACAGGTTTCACAATCACTTAATAAACTAATAACAACACGTCAGAAACTCTAAAACTGCAAAAAGTTACAGTAAATACCTTTATTTGTAATATTAAATGATTCCATTTGAAAAACACTTTCTTTTTTACCCGTAATAATATTTTAATTGCGACCGTCACTTTCAAGTTGCGCACGCTGCCAAGCCAAATCAATTTTATGCTCTATGTTTCGCACTCATTCTTAAAGAGAATAGTTAGAATAAAGCAAAACCAATCACACATTTTAGTAGCTTGATCAATTCCGAGTTAGGGTTGATACAATTCTAGCCAATGTTTTGACTTTCATTTTTTTATTTTTGGCCTATGGACCAGACCACAGTGCGTTGGCGTCTTGGCAGGCACTCAAAAAACGAAAATAATGAAATACAAATGCAAGTGGAACACGCCCGGCAACACACAGGCGGTGGCAATTATACGAAAATATCGAGAAACCTTTCAAGACTCGCGCACGGAATGTTTTTATTTATTTTCCCCAGACTCTCGTTCTCGGCATTTCCTCAAAACGAACTGCCAAACAGCTGATTTAAATAGCCAAAGGCCCCAAAAGAAGAGAAACAATCAGAGCGAGGAAATGAAAGGATGTCAGTGAGTGAGTGTGTGTGCGAGTGTGCGAGCGGCAAACAAGCAACAAGCGGCGAGGCGAAAAATGTAGGCGAACACGGCAAAGCCGGCGAGAAAAACGAGAAAGCCCCTCGGGCGAGAATTGCCGCACAGTGTCCTCGTAAAGTACATTTTAGTTCATTTAAATCTTCACAGAACAAGTCAATCTTTGATCTCTGTAGAACCTGTGGGGAAGTCTATGGAAAAATGTCAAAAACAAATGTTAATAAAAAAAAACGGACTATAGAGCAATAATATTTTTAAATCAACTGAAAATCATAATTTCTTTTCGTTTCAGCAGCTTGGAAAGAAGCAAGAACACGTTTGAAATTTATTCTAAGAAGGTCAATAAATACTTAACAACCAAAAACTATTTAATATATTTTAAATATTACATATAGCAGAAAGTCACAGAAGCTATGGCTGATATTTATCATGTAGCTTAATTTATAATTATGTACATACAGTCTACAAAATAAAATAAATAAATATTCAATATTATTAGAAACAATAAATTTTGAATTTATTTTGTGAAAAAGTTACATTTATAATGATTACTAACCGATCTATATAATTATTATGATGTGAGAGCTGGACTATGTTGGGTAATTTTTCTGCGTGTGTAGAGAAGAATACTTTCTGACCAATAGACTTAACAAAAATTGATTATTTCTGTCAGATTTCAATATTCTGCTTGGCACGTATGTAGCTTAGAAAGCATAAAGAATTCATGTAGTGGTGTACCAAAAATAAAGAACAAGAATTTAAGAAACACATTTTAAATATTATCATGTTATATAAATTCTAAAAAAAAATTATTCAATTTTAATTTAAAAAGTCCCGAACTCATAGTTCATTCATCGCACGCATTTTTTTCCTGACAAAACCTTCCACATTTCGCCTTATCTCGCACCACTGTGGCGGCTGCTGCGAATTGCGTGCCGCAGCATTGCTCGCTCTGTTCGCCGCCCCATCGCCACATCGCTCATCATTCTGCACTCGTAGTCGCCGCCGACGGGCTCGTCGTCAGTCTAGAGAGTAATATCGACACGAAAAGTAAGTTCGCCGTGCTTCTGCTGGGCCCCGACAGCATCGAGTATAGAATCTATATGTGCGCCGGGGTGAAATCCCAGTGAAAACTGGGGGAAATCGTGGAAAATCCATGCCCAGAACTCTCGCCCTCGCCTCGCGTGTCCTCTCGGCGAGCACGTGGCGGAGTTATCGGCTCCAGGGCGAAAATCGTGGTGGTGTGCGCGTTGCATAAGATTTGCAATTATAATTTCGAAGATCTGAAGATGGGAAATAAGTAAAAAATATGAAAATCTGATGAAAATTTCGGAAAGTGCTCTAGTTTTGTGCGCTGCCCAGGCCTTTGCGTGTGATATTTTTGGACATGTGTGCGCCTTCGGGTCGCCGTGCTAGTCTTCGGGTCGGTACTTCGTACGTCGGTTGTACCAAAAATAAACACACGACACCCGCTGAAAGCCAGCGAATTGT
Organism: Drosophila nikananu; assembly: GCA_008042635.1. Classification (NCBI taxonomy): domain Eukaryota; kingdom Metazoa; phylum Arthropoda; class Insecta; order Diptera; family Drosophilidae; genus Drosophila; species Drosophila nikananu. The sequence goes on along the minus strand of VNJV01005776.1, from coordinate 197,436 downwards.
TAGAGAATTTCGAGGAGCCAAAGCAACAGCAACAGCAACAACAACCAAACCAAGATCTATCTTTTGAGAAAACAAAGACACCTCCGCTAATGAACAATCCCGAGTGGTATACTATACATACAATATCCGTGCGTGTGTGTTTTTTGTGGGTGGCGGCACAGCCACAAAATGGCGGCATGGCGTGCCATCGGACCCTTGGATTACCGATGGCCGCCTTATCTGTCGCCCCGCAAATCTCTAGTGCCTCGCAGACAGACTGCCGCCAGTGGAATCAGTGAAGAAAATCGCAAAAGTCCTTGCCCAAGGATAAGCTCTGGCAATCGAGCCAATCCCACGCACCAGCGAGCAATTAATTAGAATTCGCCGGGGGGCTCGGAGTGGCAACATGTTGCACGGCGACACAACGCATAAATCCGCAAATATACGTACTAAATATATACACAAGTGCCGCAACTAAATATATATCGAGTGTGTCCCGAGCACGCCATGTCCACAAAGTAACGTTGGCACCCACCCAGAAAGCATACTATAATCAGACACCCGGGGAATGAGGGAAGGCACGCTAAAAAGCGGAAATTAGGGATACATTTGATTGGCCTAATCCACTGGCTCTTTATTAGCCCGATTGCCCGCGAGCAGATCAGGCGATATACATACATACATGTATACAACAGATGTTTGTCATTCACACGCTGAATTTTTCATGTTTTATTACTGCGGGTTTTTACTCTCTCTATTATTAGGAGGATTATCGAGCATTTTATGCTGTCTTTGTGTACAAATTTACTTAAAATCTTAATAGGATTACTTCTTAACTTATTAGGTTTATTGAACATTTTCTTGTTTTTTAGAAATTGATTTTTTAATATCCTTTTTTAATGGAAACTTTTGATGGATTTCACTTGCAGTTTTATTCTGTTTAATGCGTTTGGTTGTTTGTTTTCATGAAAACTGAAAAACCATTAAATTATTTATGGCATTCTTGGAAAATTTAAATGATAGACATTCCTTTATAGGGACTCCCAGCTGGAAACCAAGAATATTATTCTCTTAAATAGTATTATATCTTAACCCGAACATAAATACTTGATATCTTAAATTAACGCTTTTGATTGATTAATTATTATTAATTATTATTATATGTGAAGTTTACATCCATAGAGAGTCTGTAACTTGAACTGTTTTGAACTGTTTTGAACTTTTTCGGGTCGAAAGAGCTAAACAATATTTTTATTTTTCTAAAAACAAGTTTATTTTTTATCGGTGGTAATTAAATTAGTTTTTATTAAAACAACAATAACTAGTATAAAGATACATATGTAGGTTTGTAATACAATAATAATAATACCGTTTTGAAATCCTATTAATTCAATAAAATATAAATCTAAATGCAAATATTAAAAATCTTTAATAATGTAAAATGTATATAGTTTCCTATAATATATATTTAGTATAATATACAATATACATACATATATACATTTTATACTAATGAAATATCACTTTAGAAGCAATTAAACAATGCTCTTATTTAGTTCGACAATTCTGCTCATTTCTTGGCCCCTTGCCTAGGCAGTAACATATTTAAATGCTACACAAATTCCCAAATAATTACAAGCAAACAAACACAAAAAAATAACAACAAAATTTCGGGGCGAATTTGGCAAGTGAAACCAAAAAAAATAAAAACACGTGGCGAGCAAAGCTAAGGCGAAAATAACATAACGGCAGTGCCAAGTGAATCAGCTGTTCGCCCAGCGAAAGCAAAACAAAAAACCCGAACTAAAGAGAAAGTAATCAGAGAGAGAGACAGCGCACTCTCTGCTCTCCGTTGGTCCGAATTCGCGTGCGTGCGTGTGTGTGGGGGGTTCGGGGGATTTCCCAAAATATAAACAAAAAGTTCGTGGCACTCGAGCAGTCTGTTCGCCCATTAAAAAACCCTCGCCGAGAATTCTTGAGTCGCGCACGACAAGTGTAAACATTTCGGCTGTTGTAGATTTTAACCGTAAACAAATTCCGTTCTCGTTCTCTTCCAAAGGAAACTAAACCGATTCGGGTTCGCCAGAGGGAAATCCCAAAACAATTGAATTCCAAACGCCGCTGCGATATAAATTCCGATTTGGAGGCGCTGCGGTCGTTGCGTTAACCAAACGAAATGGCTGAGGCGGAGGGAGGCTCCGAGCAGGATGATGTTTCATTCCTTAGAACGGTGAGTAAGCTAGCTTCTACACGTGGAGAAAATTCTGGGTCCGTGATTAAGACTTTTAATGCTAAATTCTATAACAATTTTTTTTTTGTGTTTATCCATCCATATATTTACATATGTATGTATATTTAAGTGAGTCCTGCAAATTAAACAATATTTACAAAAACTGTTCGATTTGATCCAGAAACCTTAAGCAACTGAACTGAGAAACGTTTTCAAATTACCTCTTGGTAATACAATTATTTCCTTCTATTGATCTTTTAAATACTTTTTTAGTTTTATCTGGCAATAGTGTCAAATAACATGAATGCAATACATATTGAAATTCATTGAGTATATGTCACATTTAAAGTGTTCTTTTTAAAGTAAAGTTTATATTCTTCTATTTGTGGAACTCCATTACAAATATATACCAAAAATCATATGAGATAACTCTTATTAAATAATAAGATAACCTTTAATAAAAAGACTTTTCTTTAATGTGAACGGTTTTAATATCAAAAGATCATTCTTATTGTAACATAACATGCATAGACATTTGTTAAATTCCTTGAATTCTTATTATAATAAAATAATAAAACTTAGCAGAACAATAATTTAAACGAAATATAAGGAAAGTGAGTTGTATTTTAAAAGTTCTGTTTTCATTTTCATATTAATATATTTATTAATAATTTTTCTGTGCAAAAACTTGTAATGAAATATTCCCATAATATCAAAAAGGGACATCAGATTTGTTTGCTTGATTGTCAATCAACATGGACAGATTAAATATGGTCAACATTAATAAATTCGAAAAGCCACAAATAACCGTGATGTTACAAAAATCATAATTTCGTCCGCGCGAATATTAAAAACCAAATCCTATTGCATTATTTTTGCCGAGTGCTCCCGTTTCACATCCACTTGCACTGACAATGCCAGATCATCTAAAATCAATTACGTCCACTCAATAAAATCCATGGGGGATTTTTCACAATTGGTGTCATAAAATATCCGGCAATCCATAAAAGATGTCCTGTTCCAGTGGTGCCCCTCCCCTGACCTCCTCTGCCACTGTATATGTAATGCATATTTATAGGCGCCCCTAACTTTTGTTTATGGCACACAATAAATACAAAACTCGAGTCACAAATTCAATCACGGCCACCAGGGGCCCTGGCTTTTCGTCTGATTCCCACTTTACATAGCCAGCTGGTGAGGGGAAGGCCAGGGCTCGAAGGATTCGAGGTATCCGAGGGACGGCCGGCTCGATGAACACATCGTCAGCTGACAAATGCCGCTATATATCAATGCCCACAGCTGGTGCGCCAAATGACAGCCATTATGGGGTATAAGTAAATAGTGTTGCTTCCTTTTCCTCACGCCCATCATCCGCAGTCAACGCCCACTTCCACTTCCACACCCCCTGGGGGTCAGCGAGGTCAGCAGCAACGACACCTTGCCGCAATAAATAAATACGTTTAAGGGCAAAAGTTGAGTTTGCGAATCGCACCCACACGGACATCCTTGTATCACTTGGCCAGCCTCAGCCTCAGCCCCGTCCCCGTCCCGAGCCCGCAGGCCCGTTTCCACCGCTTTCACCGCAACAGAAATTCAATAAATATCGAAGACCCAACGGAGGAGACACAGGACTCCAGCTCCCCGGGGATGTCCTTCGATGTCAAATTACGCTTATTTGCTTTCACTTCTCCCTCTCTCTCTCCCAGTTTTTGCGTGTCATTTTGAAAACTTTACAGTTCACAAGCGAGTGACCCGAAAAGTGCAAGTTTGCAAAAACATTTATCGAAATGAAGTCAAATGCAAATTGAGTCATTGAGCAGTGTAGTTTTTGGGTAGCCAGCCAGCCAAAGCCGGGATGTGGTCAGACGGGTTTAAATTTTAAATAGATGGGCGCCGGAGTGCAGGACAATGGGGCTGCTGCGTCAGGATTCGGCACTTCATTCGCATTTAAATTATGCAAATTGCTCGATTCGAAATCCATTACCGTTCATTTAACTTCGACTACACACACACAGCGGCCGAAAATCACATCTCCTCCCTGCTGGGCGGAAAAGAACACCTACCAGGCGCCACCGCCACCGCCACCCAACTTTCAACTAGCCCTTCATTTGCACATTCAGTGCCTTGTAACAATTCCCTCAATTTGCGTGTGCATCGCCTCCACCAGCCTCTAAGGCACCAGGGATCCCATCCCGGACCGGACAGAGGCTCGGTTCGCAGGTTCGGGGTTGCAGGCGGCAAATGCCAATTGGCATTGCGGTGGCTTGCCGGTCGGTATTGTTGCCAAAGTCTCATTAAAATTGCAGCACAACTTTGGGCCTCTTAATGACTTAATTGTTGCCTAAACTCCTGGTTCATTCCTTAACTCACTTTACACACATAGTCGGTGCAAGGAGAGAAATGAATCAGACACCAAACTAATCTGCAGCGATCTAAGGAGTAGTCTGTAAAGTAGTTTAGAATTTAGAACACAAAGTATTGGTTTGTGAGGTACAACTAGAAAAATCTTCCTAAAATACATTTCAGTTTTAGTTTAAAAATTTAGCAATATGAAATATATATTTCCACAGCTTAGAATACTAGACAGATTATGGTAAAGTTCAACCAATGACTCTATAATAACAAGATGCATAACACCCATACATTGAACTGTCCTCCTGCTCTCTAGATTTAAGCACAATTTCATAGGAACTTGGCCTAACTTATCATTTTGTTATATTGGTCTTTATTTGTCCAACGTTACTAATATTTTATGTCATATTTTAAAGCTAAGTATACAAAAATATATTAAGATGAAGAGCAACTTTATAGAAAAACACTGTTTGTTAAATATATTTTAATCTAGTTGTAAGATACTTATAACCCCAATTTATTACCCATATTCCTAATACAAAATCGTAAAGACCCCCGATTTCACATTGCATCCTTGCTCTGACCCTTTGTAGGAGGACATGGTCACGCTCTCCTGCACGGCGACGGGGGAGCGTGTCTGCTTGGCCGCCGAGGGATTTGGCAACCGGCACTGCTTCCTCGAGAACATTGCCGACAAGAATGTGCCGCCGGACCTGTCGCAGTGCGTCTTCGTCATCGAGCAGGCGCTGTCCGTGCGCGCCCTGCAGGAGCTGGTGACGGCGGCGGGATCCGAGACCGTAAGTATCCACCGATCGGGATCAAGTCACGCGGACATACATCCATGTCTCTATCTGTCTCTCTCATCGCGGCCCAAGGGAACCCCGAGCACCCATTTCGTTCAGTACTCTGTCCCGATCCCTGTTGTGTTGTGAGATCCATGTTGCTTTGGTATCCCGTGACCATGACTATCAGTTTCCAGCTCCCAGTTACTCGTGCTTAGGTCTCTCTGCATGCTCACCCCATCCTCCTCTCCGCGCTGCCCCACTTTCCCGTCTCTGTCTTCTCTTCTACACATTTGTAACCTATCAATTTCTCGTTATTTTTCAAAATTTGTCTAAATACCCACAAAACAGGATAGTCAAGTTGTAAGTATACCGTTCAATTCTTCTTTTTTAACTCGTATCGCGCTTCTCTTCTTTCTCTTACTCTCTCTTGCTCTCTTTCTCTCTACTATCTGTCTCACTCTGTCCGTGTAAAGTAGCGCTCGTTCTATCTCGCTCTGCAACCGCTTTCTTCATAACTTCTCTGCGGGATTAATCCCTACAAAACGGAGCCGTTGGCTCCAATAACTATCCCCCTTGGGGGAATCGATTCGCGTAGGACCAGGCCTGGCCTCTGGTGCTTAAGCGCTCCTAACTCGGTGAATAAAATCGAAACTTGCCAGGAGTACCTTTGGAATAGGCATCCAAGTTCCTTTTCCGCCCAGAGAAAACATCGTAGTAATTGTTGGAGCACTGTAATTAAATTTGCTACCTCTAAGCAATGTGTGAAACAGCAAATTTGTAGTTAATTTACATTTGATTTTGAATAATTAAAATATATAATAAGGTCTACTGACATTGGGAGTTGTTTCAACCATTTTTACTAATTGTAAAGCAATTTCTTTGAGTCCCAGCTTTCATTTACTAATTAAAAAACAAAGGGAAGTGTCATATACAGGCTTTACAGAAACTCTGTACTTTATATAACTTGCTCTTAAGTATTTCAACTCATAAAGTACCATATCTTATGAATAGGGACAACAATGTAGATGTTTTCTCTGTCTGGAGTACTCCTTCGTTCTAACCAACTGCACCATTCGCATTCGGCACCCTAACCCCGTAAATACTTAACTTTCCAAAGTGTTATGCCGTAGTTAGTAGACCGTAGTGTAGTCGTTCCAACCCCCCGAGCTGAGCTCCCCGAAGAGTGGCGTAAGTGCCAGCAGTATCTAATCCTTTTACCGACAATTCCCAGGGCAAGGGAACCGGATCTGGACATAGGACATTGCTCTATGGCAATGCCATTTTGCTCCGCCATCACAATAGTGATATGGTGAGTAGCTAATCCTTAAGCTCCATAACCACCAGTGACTGTATTCAATCCTGATATTTAGTACTTGGCCTGCCTGTCCACCTCCTCGTCGAACGACAAGCTGTCCTTCGACGTGGGTCTGCAGGAGCACAGCCAGGGCGAGGCCTGCTGGTGGACAGTGCATCCGGCGAGCAAGCAGCGCTCCGAGGGCGAGAAGGTGCGCGTCGGAGACGACTTGATCCTGGTCTCGGTGGCCACCGAGCGCTATCTGCACACCACCAAGGAGAACGAGCAGTCGATCGTGAATGCCAGCTTCCACGTGACCCACTGGTCCGTGCAGCCCTACGGCACGGGCATCTCCCGGATGAAGTACGTCGGCTATGTCTTTGGCGGCGATGTGCTGCGCTTCTTCCACGGCGGCGACGAGTGCCTGACCATACCCAGTACCTGGGGTCGTGAGCCAGGAACAAAGTGAGTGTCCCCTATGACCCTAAGTCGACTTTAAAGTAATCCCTTATCCCAATCCCCCCGAAATAGTATTGTAATTTACGAGGGCGGCGTGGTCATGGCCCAGGCACGATCCCTGTGGCGCCTGGAACTGGCGCGAACCAAGTGGACCGGCGGCTTCATCAACTGGTACCATCCGATGCGCATTCGCCACATAACCACTGGACGCTATTTGGGCGTCAACGAAAGCAACGAACTGATCCTGGTGAAAAAGGAGGAGGCCTCGATCGCGACGACGACTTTCTGCCTGCGGCAGGAAAAGGACGACGAGAAGAAGGTGCTCGAGGACAAGGACCTGGAAGTGATCGGCTCGCCGATCATCAAGTACGGTGACACCACCGTCATCGTGCAGCACTGCGAGACTAGCCTGTGGCTCAGCTACAAGAGCTACGAGACGAAGAAGAAGGGCGTCGGCAAGGTCGAGGAGAAGCAGGCCATCCTGCACGAGGAGGGCAAGATGGACGATTGCCTCGACTTCTCGCGCTCCCAGGAGGAGGAGTCCAAGACGGCGCGTGTTATCCGCAAGTGCAGCAGCCTCTTCACCCAGTTTATCACGTGGGTATCCTCGCAGGTGTTTCCTATATGCTTTGCTTATTAAAAATATTATTTCAGGGCCTTGGAGACGCTGCAGTCCAACCGACGACACTCCATTTTCTTCCAGAAGGTCAATCTCAACGAGATGGTCATGTGCCTGGAGGACTTGATCAATTACTTCTCGCAACCCGAAGACGACATGGGTGAGTGACACTCTCAAAGAGAGAACCCCCATCGAAAGCTCCAATAACAAAACCGTCTTCTTACCCCCAGAACACGAGGAGAAGCAGAACCGCTTCCGTGCCCTGCGCAACCGTCAGGATCTGTTCCAGGAGGAGGGCGTGCTCAACCTTATACTGGAGGCCATCGACAAGATCAACATTATCACCTCGCAGGGCTTCCTAGCCAGCTTCCTGGCCGGCGACGAGACTGGCCAGAGCTGGGACCTCATCTCCACCTACCTGTACCAACTGCTGGCGGCCATCATCAAGGGCAACCACACGAACTGCGCCCAGTTCGCGAACAGCAACCGCCTGAACTGGCTCTTCTCGCGCCTGGGCTCGCAGGCCTCCAGCGAGGGCTCCGGCATGCTGGACGTGCTCCACTGCGTGCTCATCGACTCGCCCGAGGCCCTGAACATGATGCGGGATGAGCACATCAAGGTGATCATCTCGCTGCTGGAGAAGCACGGCAGGGACCCCAAGGTCCTGGACGTACTCTGTTCCCTGTGCGTGGGTAACGGCGTGGCCGTGCGCTCCTCGCAGAACAACATCTGTGACTTCCTGCTGCCGGGCAAGAACCTGCTGCTGCAGACGCTCCTGGTGGACCATGTGGCCAGCATCCGACCGAACATCTTTGTGGGCCGCGTGGACGGCTCGTCCATGTACCAGAAGTGGTACTTCGAGGTGACCATGGACCACATCGAGCAGACGACGCACATGATGCCCCATCTGCGCATCGGCTGGGCCAACACCTCCGGCTATGTCCCGTATCCGGGCGGCGGCAAGAAGTGGGGCGGCAATGGCGTGGGCGACGACCTGTACTCCTTCGGTTTCGATGGCGCCAACTTCTGGACCGGAGGAAGAAAGACCCCCGTGGTGGACGCTCTGCCCGAGGAGCCCTTCATCCGCAAGGGCGACGTAATTGGCGTGGCCATTGACTTGTCGGTGCCCATCATCACGTTCACCTTCAATGGCGTGAAGGTGCGCGGCAGCTTCCGGGACTTCAACCTGGACGGCATGTTCTTCCCGGTGATGAGCTGCTCCTCGAAGCTGAGTTGCCGCTTCCTCTTTGGCGGCGATCATGGTCGCCTGAAGTTCGCCCCGCCCATGGGATTCTCGGCGCTGGTGCAGTGCCTCATGCCGCATCAGATTTTGAGTCTGGATCCCTGCTTTTACTTTGGAAATCTCAGCAAGAACGTACTGGCCGGACCCTGGCTCATCGAGGACGACACTGCCTTTGTTCCTAAGCCGGTGGACACCACGGGCGTGACCCTGCCCAGCTCTGTGGATCAGATCAAGGAGAAGCTGGCGGAGAACATCCACGAGATGTGGGCGCTGAACAAGATCGAGGCGGGCTGGTCGTGGGGCGAGCACCGAGACGACTATCATCGCATTCATCCGTGCCTCACCCAGTTCGAAAAGCTGCCACCGGCGGAGAAGCGTTACGACAATCAACTAGCTGTGCAAACACTCAAGTAATATCTCTTATGAATAGTAAAAAAAACCCGCTTTAATCCTTGGCTCCTTCCCCAGGACAATCATCTCGCTGGGCTACTACATAACCATGGACAAGCCGCCGGCCCGCATCCGTCCGGTGCGCCTGCCCAACGAGATCTTCATGCAGGGCAACGGCTACAAGCCGGCTCCCCTCGACCTGAGCGCCGTGACGCTCACACCCAAGCTGGAGGAGCTGGTGGACCAGCTGGCGGAGAACACGCACAACCTGTGGGCGCGGGAGCGCATCCAGCAGGGCTGGACCTACGGCCTGAACGAGGACAGCGACAACCATCGCAGTCCCCACTTGGTGCCCTACGGCAAGGTGGACGAGGCCATCAAGAAGGCCAACCGAGACACGGCCTCGGAGACGGTGCGAACGCTCCTCGTGTACGGATACGTGCTGGACCCCCCCACGGGCGAGGGCACGGAGGCCCTCCTGGCGGAGGCACAGCGCCTGAAGTTCGCCGGCTTCCGGACCTACCGCGTGGAGCGCAACTACGCCGTGACCTCGGGCAAGTGGTACTTCGAGTTCGAGGTCCTCACCGCCGGACCCATGCGCGTGGGCTGGGCGCGGGCGGACTGCTACCCGGGAGCCATGCTGGGCAGCGAGGACACCAGCTGGGCCTTCGACGGGCACAACGTGAGTATTCGGGGGGAAGGGCAGCCTCGAGGGTACATTCTTCCCAGGTCGATGATGTAGGTGGGAGTGGGAGCAGTTCCTAGGGACGGGACAGACCGTGTGCGAGACCCACTCAAATGCAAACCCCGTGATTATAGGTGACCAAAATGCATGCCGGATCCATCGAGCACTTCGGAGTGCGGTATGAGGCTGGCGATGTCATTGGTTGCTTCATCGACGTCAAGGAGCAAACGATCAGTAAGGACACCCATAGACGCCTAGCAGCGCGCACCAACGTTGATTTCATTTATTTTGATCGAACGCATTTTGTTAACTCAACTCTTTTCAACTTAATCGATGACTTTCGTTCTCTTGATTTGTTAATTTATAGCGACACTCTCTCATATCCGAAATCTATCATTAACAAGCAAACAAAGACCTCAGCAAAACAGCAAAAGAATCACAGACATTCGCGCAGGCAGAGAGACAGTTACTAAAACCAATCTTGTCACTTGCAATATTCACCTTTTAGGAAGAGAAAGTCTACGGTGGCGTCAGTGAGTCCTTCGGTAAACAGTGCGGACCCGGGGACATAGTCGGCGTCTTTCTAGACCTCGCCGACCACACAATTAGTAAGAACCGCTCGTGCCCTTGTTGTAATGTTGCGATCTCCTCCAGCACCCCCACCAGGAATGTCCCCTCCGTGCTTTTGATATCTACTAAATGTGACCATGTGACCGCGCCGGAGGGTGGCGAGTGACGCCGCAGGTCCCAGGATGCGAAGGACAGGCGTTATACCCAAGCATTTACCTTTGTTAGAAACCCCGCAAGAGCGAGTACGCCTCAAAGCATTCTAAAGAGTTCTGTTCTGGGTTCAGTATCGATGGAGTTGGGTGTTTTTATTACTTAAATTATAAAATACTTTGATACGTTGATAAAATACTGATCGAAGTGTCAGGGTTTGAGATCTGAAAATTTTTGACTCTCGGAGACAATAAGCGAGCACCTCTGCTTTCCATAAATTTATATGAAAGACTTAGTTAAAAATTAGTTATTAAACAACCTTTAAGAATCTGGAATATTAATTGTTATATCTGAAATATATCCAAAGACTGACAAACTTAAATGATTTCCAAACGTATTTTTAAATAAAGTAAAGTATAGCTTATATTTCCATGTTTATCCCAACTTAATTAAGTTATTTAGAGTGAAACCCCAGCTCTAGCTCCATCGAAGAAGATCGAATTTCAATCACGGAACAGAGCATCCAAGTCAGCCATCAGTTCAGCCAGTGGATCAGCCATTTCCCGACCCGACTGACACCCAACCGATCCGACTCCGACCCATTAGTCCATTAGCCGCTTTATCGTAGCTTCTCGCAGTTGTCACTCTCGAAATCCCCACATCAAAGCCAAGTCGATTCCCATGCTCTAACCTCCGAATTTTGTTACTTCCGAACGCCATAACCAGGAGTGGGAGGAGTGGTGCCTGATTAGCGGCGACCCGGGTGCCTGAGGAGCAGGCCGTCAGGACACATCAGCTCATCCCAGCTTTTTACTCTCTCGCAACTGCCTGTAATTACTAACGACACGTACTTAACCAATAACCAGTATCAGTTCCAATTCAAATTCAATTTCAATTTCAATTTCGATTTCGATCCAGTATATAATTTAGCATGAGAGCTAACAACACAAGTGCCATTAATAGCCTGCTTGAATATATAATCCTAGCTTTGCCAACTAAAACTAAACCCAAAACGAAACCGAAACTGAGACCAAACCGATTCGAACCGAATGCCCGACACTTTAACATAATAACAATGCAATGCCTGTAATGGGCTGCCGCCGCTGCAAGCCGGCTCCAATGCCAATTAATACGCACGAATTTCCTAGAGGAATTTTAATTGCTTAATGGATTCCGGACGAACGGAACTAATCGGATGCGGAGGCGGACGAGGATGCGGTCCGCTTCGTTCGGAATTCATTGGAAAGCTTCTTGGTTCTTGGTTTCAATATATACATATGTACTAGTACTCATCATTAGCAACCAACTGCCGCCCTCGGCCCGACCCGTACTCCATTAACTGTAATCAATCGTTGCGCAGGCTTCTCCCTCAACGGAGAACTCCTCATGGACGCCCTGGGCGGCGAGACGACCTTTGCCGACGTCACCGCGGAAGGTGTGGGCTTCGTGCCAGCCTGCACCCTGGGCGTGGGCCAGAAGGCGCGCCTCATCTACGGCCAGGACGTGGACTCGCTGAAGTTCTTCACCACCTGCGGCCTGCAAGAGGGCTACGAACCCTTCTGCGTGTGAGTACTAAATCTGAGAGGATTCAAAGAACAAATATATTAATTGCAACACATTATATCCCGCCAGGAACATGCGTCGACCAGTCACCCATTGGTACACCAAGGATCAACCCATTTTCGAGAACACCGAGGAGATGCCCGACTGCCGCATCGATGTCACAAGAATTCCCGGCGGCGCAGACACCCCGCCGCATCTGAAGATCTCGCACAACACCTTCGAGACCATGGAGAAGGCCAACTGGGAGTTCCTGCGCCTCTCCCTCCCGGTGACCTGCATGAGTGAGTTCATCAGCGAGCAGGAGAAGGCGCGCCGCTGGGACGAGATCAAGAACCGTCAGTACCGGCTGATGCGCGAGGCGGAGGCCGCTGCCCAGATGGCGATGCAGACCCAGGCCGCCCACATGGACCACATGCTCAAGGGCGGCTTCAATATGAACGACATAAAGGGGCTGACCCGGAACTTTGATGAGCATGCGGACGCCGAGGCGGATCACATGATGCGAGGACCCTCGCGTCCACCACGCAAGGGTTCCCTCACCCGTAACATCACCTTCGAGACGGACATGTCGGCCGCCCTGGACGAGATGCAGCGCTCCACATCCGTGCTGGACATGAACGGGCTGGGCGACGAGCTGGACGACAAGAAGAAGCGCGGTCGCAGTCCCTTCAAGTTCTTCTCGAAGAAGTCGCGCGACCAGAGCCGCGAGAAGATGGGCTCCCGCACCCTGGACACCTCGCTGGAGCGCCGCAACACGGTGGCACATGGAAGGAACGTGGTCAACCAGCAGATGACCACCAGAGCGCCTACTCTGCGGCTGAATAATGTGAGTTTTCGCGGGGTTTAACCAAGATTTTATTACTTGAAACTGCATAAAGAAGCAGACTTGAACTTTAAATTATTTCTATTAACTTAGGAAGGTATACAAACACATATTTATTTTAATTATTTGATCATTACTTGTATATGTTTTGGTTTAACCTGTAAATTATTTATTAGAAAAGTATTTAGATTTTTTACCTAAGTTATAACCCTTTGCTTTTTGATTTTAGACTGAAAGAAAGGTATTTATGGTAATAAACTATTTATTTTTTCTTTAGAAAATACTTTGTAAATACATAAATTCTCCTGAAACTTTAAATTCAAAGTGATAAATTTATACCTATTCATTAATCTTTACTTTAGCTGTGAAGTTTATTCTTTTATATACAAAATATAAAATAATAATCCCATTTTAATACCCTTTGATTTGAATCCCTTCCTCCAGGCCGACATCCCGCCCAGTCCCGTGCCCCAGGGCGGGCCCAAGCAGCTGAGTGCCTCGAATCTCGGCCAGCCGCCGGTGGAGGGCTCCGGCGACGAGATGTTCGACGCGGAGTGCCTCAAGCTGATCAACGAGTACTTCTACGGCGTCCGCATCTTCCCCGGCCAGGACCCCACGCACGTGTACGTGGGCTGGGTGACCACCCAGTACCACCTGCACAGCAGGGAGTTCAACAAGAACAAGGTGCGCCGCGGATCGGTGTACATCGAGGACGACTACGAGATGGCCATCGAGCGGATCGACCGCCAGAGCTGCTACGTGGTGCGGGCGGACGAGCTCTTCAACGAGGTGACCCAGGATGCCTCCGGCAAGGGAGCCTCGCAGGGCATGTTCGTCGGCTGCTTCGTGGACACGGCCACTGGCATCATCCGCTTCACGTGCGAGGGCAAGGACACCTCGCACCGCTGGATGATGGAGCCGGACACCAAGCTCTTCCCGGCCATCTTCGTGGAGGCGACCAGCAAGGAGATCCTCCAGATCGAGCTAGGACGCACTCCCACCACGCTGCCCCTGTCCGCCGCCGTGCTGCCCACCAGTGACAAGCACATCAGTCCGCAGTCGCCGCCGCGCCTCAAGGTGCAGTGCCTGCGCCCGCATCAGTGGGCCCGCGTGCCGAACACCTCGCTGCAGGTGCACGCCCTCAAGCTGTCCGACATCCGGGGCTGGTCCATGCTGTGCGAGGACCCGGTGTCCATGCTGGCGCTGCACATCCCGGAGGAGGACCGCTGCATCGACATCCTCGAGCTGATCGAGATGGACAAGCTGCTGTCCTTCCACGCGCACAGCCTCACCCTGTACGCGGCCCTGTGCTACCAGTCCAACTACCGGGCCGCCCACGCCCTGTGCCAGCACGTGGACCAGAAGCAGCTGCTCTACGCCATCCGGTCGGAGTACATGAGCGGGCCCCTGCGTCAGGGCTTCTACGACCTGCTGATCGCCCTGCATCTGGAGTCGCACGCCACCACGATGGAGGTGTGCAAGAACGAGTACATCACGCCGCTGGGCCCGGAGCTGAAGGAGCTGTACAGCGAGGCGGAGATGCAGCACTCGCTGCGCTCCCTGGTCACGGAGTCGGTGCGGCCGCAGCTGCGGATGACGGAGATCACGTGAGTTGAACAGTCGCCTCTCTCTAGTCGCCTCCCCACAAAGCACAGATTCTTCCTTGATCACTGCGCGGGTGGGGACATGGCATAATTCTTGATATATCCATTCGATTTGCTCACGCCTCATTCTGTTTCGAATCTCCCCGGGTCCTGGATCCCCCTGCATCCGACACAACACCTGCACCACTGCACCACTGCACCACTGCACCACGCACCGAACCACCTTCTACGACACCAACTACACCCGTCCAGACCCCCTGTGATTGCAACATCTAGTATGCCAAGTGTTTCCAGCGAACCGATCCCCAACATCGACCAATTGTACTCCCCGAAGTTCCCCCTAGAAGTAGTCAGGCAGTTCGTGATGGAGGCCCTGAAGGACGCCGTCGAGATCAACCAGGTCCACAACCGCGACCCCATCGGCTGGACCAACGAGAACCTCTTCCTGTGAGTACCAGCTCTCCCCTAGAACTAGTCCTTAGCTATAGCCCCACGCCTGTCTTCCCTCCTTAGCCCGCTAATCAAGTTGACAGACCGCCTGCTCCTGGTCGGCGTCCTGACCGACGAGGATGTGCAGCGGCTGTTGGTCATGATCGATCCGGAGACCTGGGACGCCGCCTTCGAGAGGGGTGAGTGTGGGTTGAGTACGGTTCCCAACAGCTACCAATGAGCTGCGATTTTACAGAGGGCAAGGACGAACACCGCAAGGGCCTGCTCACCATGAAGATGGCCGAGGGCGCCAAGCTGCAGATGTGCTACCTGCTGCACCACCTGTACGACACCCAGCTGCGGCACCGCGTGGAGAGCATCATCGCCTTCTCGCACGACTTCGTGGGGGACCTGCAGACCGACCAGTTGCGACGTTATATCGAGATCAAGCAATCCGATCTGCCCAGTGCTGTGGCGGCCAAAAAGACTAAAGAGTTCCGCTGTCCGCCGCGGGAGCAGATGAACCAGATTCTCTGCTTCAAGAACCTCGAGTCCGACGACCAGGACAACTGCACCTGCGGCCTTGAGTTGCGCAGCCGGCTGGGCGACTTCCACGACTTCCTCATGCAGAAGGTGTCGCTCAACGCCCTCCAGGAGCCCGATGGCGTCGAGGGCGCAGCGATCGAGGAGATCAAGACGGGACCCATAACCAAGATCTACAACTTCATCAACACCGTCAAGGAGCTGGAGGAGGGCCCCAAGGAGGTGGAGGAGCCGGAGAAGAAGACGCCCGAGGAGGTGTTCCGCAAGGTGCTCATCAAGACCATCGTTAGCTGGGCCGAGGAGTCGCAGATCGAGAATCCGAAGCTCGTGCGCGAAATGTTCAGCCTGCTGCTGCGTCAATACGACACCGTGGGCGAGCTGGTCCGTGCCCTGGAGAAGACCTACGTGATCAATAACCGGGCCCGCGACGATGTGGCCGAGATGTGGGTGGGGCTGAGCCAGATCCGCGCCCTGCTGCCCGTCCAGATGAGCCAGGAGGAGGAGGAGCTGATGCGCAAGCGCCTGTGGAAGCTGGTGAACAACGCCACCTTCTTCCAGCACCCGGACCTCATACGCATCCTGCGCGTCCACGAGAACGTGATGGCCGTGATGATGAACACGCTGGGACGGCGGGCGCAGGCGCAGAGCGATGCCCCCACCCAGGCCGAGGGCGCCGAGGGGGCGCCGTCCAAGGAGAAGGACACCTCGCACGAGATGGTGGTGGCCTGCTGCCGCTTCCTCTGCTACTTCTGCCGCACGGGTCGGCAGAACCAGAAGGCCATGTTCGACCACTTCGACTTCCTGCTGGACAACGCCAACATCCTGTTGGCACGACCCAGCCTCCGCGGCTCCACGCCACTGGACGTGGCCTACTCGAGTCTGATGGAGAACACAGAATTGGCTCTGGCACTGAGGGAACACTACCTGGAGAAGATCGCCGTCTACCTGTCGCGGTGCGGCCTCCAGAGCAACTCGGAGCTCGTGGAGAAGGGCTATCCGGACCTGGGCTGGGACCCCGTCGAGGGGGAGCGCTACCTGGACTTCCTGCGCTACTGCGTTTGGGTCAACGGCGAGAGCGTCGAGGAGAATGCGAACCTTGTCATTCGACTTCTTATCCGTCGTCCGGAATGCCTGGGACCGGCTCTAAGAGGAGAAGGAGAAGGTCTGTTCCGCGCGATCGTCGAGGCCAATCGCATGTCGGAGCGCATCTCGGACCGCTGCAAGATGCAGGACGAGGCCGAGGGCACCATCGCCGGCCTGAACTTCACCCATCCGCTGCCCGAGGGCGAGGAGGATGAGGACTACATCGACACCGGCGCCGCCATTCTGAACTTCTACTGCACCCTGGTGGACCTGCTGGGCCGCTGTGCCCCGGACGCCTCGGTCATTGAGCAGGGCAAGAACGAGTCCCTGAGGGCCAGAGCTATTCTGAGATCTCTGGTGCCGCTGGAGGATCTCCAGGGTGTGCTGAGCCTGAAGTTCACCCTGTCGCAGACGGCGCCCGGCGAGGAGAAGCCCAAGTCGGACATGCCGTCGGGCCTGCTGCCCAACAACAAGCAGAGCATCGTGCTCTTCCTGGAGCGCGTCTATGGCATCGAGACGCAGGACCTCTTCTATCGCCTGCTGGAGGACGCCTTCCTGCCCGACCTGCGCACCGCCACCATTCTGGACAAGAGCGACGGCTCCGAGAGCGACATGGCCCTGGCCATGAACCGCTACATCGGCAACTCCATCCTGCCGCTGCTGATCAAGCACTCCAAGTTCTACAACGAGGCCGAGAACTACGCCAGCCTCTTGGATGCCACCCTGCACACGGTCTACCGGCTGTCCAAGAACCGTATGCTCACCAAGGGGCAGCGCGAGGCGGTCTCCGACTTCCTGGTGGCCCTCACATCCCAAATGCAACCTGCCATGCTGCTCAAGCTGCTGCGCAAGTTGACTGTGGATGTGTCCAAGCTGTCCGAGTACACCACCGTGGCCCTCCGGGTGAGCCCTCGCTCCCTCAAGACCCCGATTAGTACGTTGATGTTATTAACCTTCTTCCATTGACAGCTCCTCACCCTGCACTTCGATCGCTGCGCCAAGTACTACGGCTCAACTCAAGGCCAGGGCTCGTACGGAGCGTCCTCGGACGAGGAGAAGCGTTTGACCATGCTGCTGTTCTCGAACATTTTTGACTCGCTCAGCAACATGGACTATGACCCGGAACTGTTCGGTAAGGCGCTGCCCTGCCTGATCGCCATCGGCTGTGCGCTGCCCCCCGACTACAGTCTGTCGAAGAACACGGACGAGGACTACTACGGCCGCCAGATGGGCGCCCCCGACCAGCCGCAGTACATGCCGAATCCGATAGACACCAACAACGTGCACCTGGACAACGACCTCAACTCGCTGGTGCAGAAGTTCAGCGAGCACTACCACGACGCCTGGGCCAGCAGGCGCCTCGAGGGCGGCTGGACCCACGGGGACATCCGCTCCGACAACGATCGCAAGCATCCGCGTCTCAAGCCGTACAATATGCTCAGTGAATATGTACGTAGACCCATGGATCAGTTGTTAAATATAAATGTGTCGAGGCCACTCATTATTAACCACTTAATTTGGTTTTATTTTCTAGCCTCACTAATTTATTTACTTAACAGAGTTATTTATAATAATTACGAAATCATGCAGAAATCGCCTCTAAGTGTCTTTCTTTTTTTAAGTTTCTTCATAAATTCCCCTCACTCTTTATTAATTACTCATGGAACTTAAATAATTAATAATACTTTTCAGTTTTAAGCGTAAGAGTATCTAATATTTATCATTATACCATGTACCGTAGGTACAAAGGTATATTAATTTCGTGCAAATGTATGTAACAGGCAGAAGGAAGCATTTCCGACCCCATAAAGTATATATATTCTTGATCAGCATCAACAGCCGAGTCGATCTAGCCATGTCTGTCTGTCCGTCTGTCCGTCTGTCCGTCTGTCCGTCTGTCCGTCTGTCCGTCTGTCCGTCTGTCCGTCTGTGTAAACGCCTAGAGCTCAGCAACTATAAGAGCTAGAGCCACCAAATTCGGTATGTAGGTCGGAATGTTTTGCAAGCAGATCAAGTTTGTTTCAGATTTAAAAATTTCCCTCCCACTCCCCCGCAATTCAATAAAATCAATAAACGCCTAGATCTCAGCAACTATAAAAGCTAGACTCACCAAATTCGGTATGTGGGTCGGAATGTTTTGCACGAAGATCAAGTTTGTTTCAGATTTAAAAATTTCCCTCCCACTCCCCCGCAAATCAATAAAAACGTTTTGCAGCCGCAAATATTACCATATATCTTTCTTTTTGTGCATAGGCATGCATATGTAGAACATGTATCAATACCGAAAATCTGGTAACGATCGGATGAAAAACACAAAAGTTATTTACTTATCAGTGTGTTATCTATTTGGCAGCTAGCAACAGGTGCATCCCAAAAACAACAACAAAACTGATGAGCGCAAGAAACTAACTCCCGTGCGCAAAAAAGAGAGGAGGGGTTATCTCTGTCTCTGTCTTGCACACGCAAGTGCATGAGATGGTGGTGGTTTTGCAAAGAGCGAGTTTGTTTACATTTTGATATATATTTTGGTACATGGTATATAACAGTCGTTCACGAACGACTGTAGCTTTTTCACTTGTTCACTAATAAAATTGTACCAGCTAACAAAAACTCCTGGTAAAAACCAACTCACACCTTTAATTTCTATCCCACAGGAACGCGAGCGTTACCGGGATCCTGTGCGAGAGTGCCTGAAGGGTCTCCTGGCCATTGGCTGGACCGTGGAGCACTCCGAGGTGGAGGTGCCGCTGAATCATCGCGGATCGACGCGTCGCCAGTCGAAGCCCCAGATTGTATGTAGCAACCAATTGCCCAAACCTAATCCTTGTTCCAAGCGCCCTCTTAACAAATATTTTCCAAAAATTTTACACAAATCTTGCGAAATCAAAAACGAAACCGAATTGGCTTTTCCGCCTTCATGCCACGCCCGTTACTCTGCCCACGCCCACGCCCTTAACGCCGATAGCACGAATTCCAGAACGAGGGCAGCCCCTTCAACTACAACCCCCATCCGGTGGACATGAGCAACCTGACCCTGAGCAGGGAGATGCAGAACATGGCCGAGCGCCTGGCGGAGAACTCGCACGACATCTGGGCCAAGAAGAAGAACGAGGAGCTCAACGGCTGCGGCGGCGTCATCCATCCCCAGCTGGTGCCCTACGACCTGCTGACCGACAAGGAGAAGAAGAAGGACCGCGAGCGCTCGCAGGAGTTCCTCAAGTACATGCAGTACCAGGGCTACAAGCTGCACAAGTGAGTTGGGAGGAGGAAGAGGTCCTTGAAGTGATCGCTATTAAATGTATTCCTTTCGCAGGCCCTCGAAGGGCGGCGCTGTGGAGGAAGGAGGCGCCACCCAGGCGGCCGTGGAGCTGCGCTTCTCGTACTCGCTGCTGGAGAAGCTTATCCAGTACCTGGACCGGGCCACCATCAACATGAAGCTGCTGAAGCCATCGACCACCTTCAGTCGCCGCTCGTCCTTCAAGACGGCCACGCGGGACATCAAGTTCTTCTCGAAGGTGGTGCTCCCCCTGATGGAGAAGTACTTCTCCACGCACCGCAACTACTTCATTGCCATTGCCACGGCGACGAACAACATTGGAGCGGCCTCGCTGAAGGAGAAGGAAATGGTGGCCTCGATCTTCTGCAAGCTGGCGGCCCTGCTGCGCAACCGCCTGAGTGCCTTTGGGCCGGATGTCCGCATCACGGTGCGCTGCCTCCAGGTGCTGGTGAAGGGCATCGACGCCCGCACCTTGACCAAGAACTGCCCGGAGTTCATTCGCACCTCCATGCTGACGTTCTTCAACCAGACGTCCGACGATCTGGGCAACACGATCCTCAATCTGCAGGACGGCAAGTACAGCCACCTGAGGGGCACGCACCTGAAGACCTCCACGTCGCTGGGCTACGTCAACCAGGTGGTGCTGCCCGTGCTCACGGCCATGTTCGATCATCTGGCCGCCTGTGACTATGGCAGCGACCTGCTGCTGGACGAGATCCAGGTGGCCTCGTACAAGATCCTGGCGGCCCTGTATCACCTGGGCACGGACGGCACGCTGACGCACGACCGGAAGTATCTGAAGACGGAGATTGAGCGGCACCGGCCCGCTCTGGGCTCGTGCCTAGGGGCCTACAGCTCCTGCTTCCCGGTGGCCTACTTGGAACCGCATCTGAACAAGCACAACCAGTACTCGCTGCTGAACCGCATCGCGGACCACTCGCTGGAGGCGCAGGACATCATGGTGAAGATGGAGAGCTGCATGCCCAATCTGGAGACCATTCTGGCCGAGGTGGACCAGTTCGTGGAGTCGGACAAGACCTACAACGATGCGCCGCACATCATCGACGTGATCCTGCCGCTGCTGTGCGCCTATCTGCCCTTCTGGTGGTCCCAGGGGCCGGACAACGTGAGCCCGACCAGCGGCAATCACGTGACCATGGTCACCGCCGACCACATGAATCCGCTGCTCCGCAACGTCCTCAAGATGATCAAGAAGAACATTGGCAACGACAACGCGCCCTGGATGACGCGGATTGCCGCGTACACGCAGCAGATCATCATCAACACGTCGGAGGAGCTGCTCAAGGACCCGTTCCTGCCGCTGGCCGAGCGGGTGAAGAAGCGGACGGAGAATATGCTGCACAAGGAGGACAGCATGCGGGGCTTCATCAAGTCGGCCACGGACGACACCTCGCAGGTGGAGACGCAGCTGCAGGAGGACTGGAACCTGCTGGTGCGCGACATCTACTCCTTCTACCCGCTGCTGATCAAGTACGTGGACCTGCAGCGCAACCACTGGCTGAAGGACAATATACCCGAGGCCGAGGAGCTGTACAACCATGTGGCGGAGATCTTCAACATTTGGTCGAAGAGCCAGTACTTCCTCAAGGAGGAGCAGAACTTCATCTCGGCCAACGAGATCGACAACATGGCCCTGATCATGCCCACGGCCACGCGCCGATCGGCCATCTCTGAGGGCGTTCCCGCCGTCGGCGGCAAGGTCAAGAAGAAAAAGAAGAACCGCGACAAGAAGCGCGACAAGGACAAGGAGGTGCAGGCCAGTCTCATGGTGGCCTGCCTGAAGCGCCTCCTGCCCGTGGGCCTCAACTTGTTCGCCGGCCGGGAGCAGGAGCTGGTGCAGCACTGCAAGGATCGCTACCTGAAGAAGATGCCCGAGTACGACGTGATCGAGTTCGCCCGCATGCAGCTGACCCTGCCCGACAAGCTGGACCCCTCCGACGAGATGTCCTGGCAGCACTATCTGTACTCGAAGCTGGGCAAGACGGAGGAGCCGGTGGACGAGCAGGCGCTGGAGAAGGCCAACGTCAATGCCAACGAGAAGGGCAAGGACAAGACCCAGGAGACGGTGGACCGCATCGTGGCCATGGCCAAGGTTCTGTTTGGCCTGCACATGGTAAGAGTCCGTCCCGGCAGAGTTATCCCAGTCTCTCTCTAGCTCTCTCTCTCTATAATATTATATATGGGAGGTCCTTGCCATCCGTTCGAGTAACTCATCTCTGTTGAAACTGAACCGCGCGACTCGCGACAACTTTAATCTCTCTACTTCAATACAATCTGTTAATCACTCGATTTTTCTTTTCCTCTCGAACAACATCATCACTCCACCGCCACCACACACATCGTCCAACAACTGCTCTCATCCTCAATCCCGACCGAAATGTTGACCGAATGCTGACCACATTTACAGATCGACCATCCACAACAGCAGAGCAAAAATGTCTACAGGAGCGTTGTGTCGATCCAAAGGAAGCGTGCCGTTATCGCATGCTTCCGTCAGACATCGCTACATTCTCTACCCAGGTTATTACCGAGTGCCGATTGATAGACTCTATACTCTATGCCTTGGATGGAGCCGGCTAACCCACTAACCCCAAACCGTACCAAGTTATGAGTTTATCTGTCCCCCTGTCTGCCCATCTCTCATCTTCAACGGCATCCCAACTAATCCCCTCTGACAGCTAATGTGTACTAATGCCAGCGCCGTGTTCTAAAGCCATTTGTTTTATTGTATATTTTTATGGACTTGCCGCACGCTTGCTTGCCACTTGCAAATCCGATACCGATACCGAAACCGAAACCGATTCCGAATCCCTTAGGCAGCTAGCTCCAAGAACAGATCCAAACGCTGGAGTTCAAAGATCTCGGTGGCGCGTCGCCAGGCAGTAATTTCAAGCTTACGCGCCAAGCATCTTTATCGCATGAGCAGGTGGTACTCGTACTCGTAGTCGCTTCGATTGGTTTTCATCATCTCCTCCTGAGTTTCTATAATTTCCCGTCACTGTTCCTGTTCCATATCTGACCGAGGCTTTTACCTGCTGAGGATCGGCATCAGTTCTTAGTTCTCTCTTGAGTTGGTCTCTAATTTGATTAACCAAAAGGCATGCTAATATCTGTTTGTTTTATCTCTGGAGAAATGTCTCTGTGCGTCAATCCACTAACTGGTATTTCTGAACCCCCCCAGACATCGGGCTTGCAACATCTTTGCCCGCTCCTACTACGAGCAGTGGCTGCAGGAGGAGAACGTGGGCCAGGAGGTGATGGTCGAGGATCTGACGCAGACGTTCGAAGACTCCGAAAAGTCCAAGAAGGACGAGGAGGAGACGGACAGCAAGCCGGATCCGCTCACCCAGCTGGTGACCACCTTCTGTCGCGGCGCCATGACCGAGCGCAGTGGTGCCCTCCAGGAGGATCTGCTCTACATGTCCTACGCCCAGATTGCGGCCAAGTCCTGTGGCGAGGAGGAAGAGGAGGGCGGCGACGAGGAGGGCGGTGAGGGTGGCGAAGAGGGCGAAGGCACCAGCATCCATGTAAGTCGATCCCAACTAACCCAGTTCCAGCACTAACCACCGCTAATAATAACCCCTAACGTCCGACATGTCTGACTCAGTGTCGGATGAGGCAACTGATGGTAACTATTATGCAGCTGGGATCCTGGGAGATCCCCATTAGTTCCTTATCCCTACTCTCGAAAGGGAGCTCCGAGCTTTGTTCCCTCCAGTTAAGCTCCTTGATTAACCTCCGATATACCCCCCATTATAGGAACAAGAGATGGAGAAGCAGAAGCTGCTCTTCCACCAGGCGCGTCTCTCGAATCGTGGCGTTGCCGAAATGGTGCTGTTGCACATTTCCGCCTCCAAAGGTATACCTTCGGAGATGGTAATGACGACACTCAATCTCGGCATCGCCATTCTCCGCGGCGGCAACATCGACATCCAGATGGGCATGCTGAACCATCTGAAGGAGAAGAAGGACGTCGGGTTCTTCACCTCGATCGCCGGACTGATGAACTCCTGCAGCGTGCTCGACCTGGACGCCTTCGAGCGCAACACCAAAGCAGAGGGTAAGTCCATCCGCACCCGATCCCTCCGAGCTCCTCCCGCTTTCAGTTTGCCGCCCGCGTCGCCCGTTAACTTTGGTTCGCACTCTTCTAAGTTCGATTACTGTATTGATTTGTGTGTCTACTTCCTTCCAACTGAACTCCCCACCTGATCACCCAACCTGATCACCACCATGCCTCGCATGCCAACCACTACCAACAACCCACCAATCCTGTGAACGTGACTCCCGCTATCGTTGTACCAATCCACCCACCCAAAATTTGCCACACGAACAAAGAGTATATTCCGAGTGCGGGTGCAGGTCTTGGTGTAGGTTCCGAGGGCGCCGCCGGCGAGAAGAACATGCACGACGCGGAGTTCACCTGTGCCCTGTTCCGGTTCATTCAGCTCACCTGTGAGGGTCACAATTTGGGTGAGTTCTGACCTTCAGTTTATCACCTCCAAACTGAAGCTAACTCCAATCGCTTTTTCCCGCAGAGTGGCAGAACTACTTGAGGACCCAGGCCGGCAACACCACCACCGTTAACGTGGTCATCTGCACGGTGGATTACTTGCTGCGTCTGCAGGAGTCCATCATGGACTTCTACTGGCACTACTCCAGCAAGGAGATCATCGATCCCGCCGGCAAGGCCAACTTCTTCAAGGCCATCGGAGTGGCCAGCCAGGTGTTCAACACCCTCACTGAGGTCATCCAGGGTCCCTGTACCCTCAATCAGCAGGCGTTGGCCCACTCCAGGTTGTGGGATGCCGTCGGAGGATTCCTGTTCCTGTTCTCGCACATGCAGGACAAGCTATCGAAGCACTCCAGCCAGGTGGATCTGCTCAAGGAACTGCTTAATCTGCAAAAGGACATGATCACCATGATGTTGTCCATGCTGGAAGGAAATGTTGTGAATGGTAGGTGCAGGAATTCCGAGGGAAATGAAGTCGAAGTCAAAGCTGAATTCTTAAAGATACCAAAAGAATTGATACCTCAAATAATTGAGGTTCTTAATCTTCTCTTTTCATTAAATCTGATGACCCATTTTACTGTCCCATTCATTTACATAGGCACCATTGGCAAGCAGATGGTGGACACTCTGGTGGAGTCCGCCTCCAATGTGGAGCTTATCCTCAAGTACTTTGACATGTTCCTCAAACTGGCCGACCTCATCGAATCGCCCAGCTTCCACGAGATCGACATGAAGAACGAGGGCTGGGTAACGCCCAAGGACTTCAGGGAGAAGATGGAGCAGTCCAAGAACTACACGCCGTAAGTAACGCTTGAGGATTGAGGGTAATTCCACAGCGAAACTCACCTTTGGTTGCAGGGAAGAAATGGATTTCCTTTTGGCCTGCTGCGAGCGCAACCACGAGGGCAAAATCGACTACCGGGCCTTCGTGGAGCGCTTCCACGAACCATCAAAGGAGATCGGTTTCAACCTGGCTGTGCTGCTGACCAACCTCAGCGAACACATGCCCAACGAGCCGCGCTTGGCGCGCTTCCTGGAGACCGCCGGCTCGGTGCTCAATTATTTCGAGCCCTTCCTGGGCCGCATCGAGATCCTCGGCAGCTCCAAGCGCATCGAGCGCGTCTACTTCGAGATCAAGGACTCAAACATCGAGCAGTGGGAGAAGCCGCAGATTCGCGAATCCAAGCGCGCCTTCTTCTACTCCATCGTCACCGAGGGCGGTGACAAGGAGAAGCTGGAAGCCTTTGTCAACTTCTGCGAGGACGCCATCTTTGAGATGACCCACGCCTCCGGCCTGATGGCCACCGATGACGGTGGCGGCAACGTGAAACGCGACACCGCCTATAGTTCCTACATGAGCGAGGAGGAGGAGGAGCGCGCCGCCCGGGACCCCATCCGACGCACCATCACCGCCGTCAAGGAGGGCCTCAAGTTCGGCGTGCACATGCTCAGCCCGGCGAACATCAAGCACCAGATCGGCGTCATGCAGACCAAGTCCATCCCGGAGCTGATCGTCGGCTTCTTCAAGATCATCTTCTACATCTTTTACTACACCGGATATGCGCACTTCTGCGTGGTGCGCTACATATTCGGCATCCTGCTGAACCTGATGCGTGGACCTGCTCCGGAGCAGGAGGAGGAGCCGGTCGTGGAGGAGGAAACGTTTGGAAGGGCCCTGCCGCCGCTGCCGCTCGAAGAGCCGCCAGGCACGGTTCAGGCCTTTGGACTGGACATCAACAAGGAGGAGAACGGCATGTACAAGGTGGTGGTGCACGAGTCCCCGGCCAATTCCTCAATGGAGGAGGGCGGGGAGTCGAGTCCCGAGGACGGAACAGCCGCCACCGGCGAACTGGCGGAGGGCGAGCCCCACCAGGAGCCAATCTCCATTGTGGACTTGTTGGGCGGCGAGGCAGCCAAGAAGGCGGCCCAGGAGCGTCAGGAGGCTCAGAAGGCCCAAGAGGCGGCCATGGCCTCCATCGAGGCGGAGGCCAAGAAGTCCTCGGCTGCGCCTCAGGAGACGCCTGCCGTTCACCAGATCGACTTCTCGCAGTACACCCATCGGGCCGTCAGCTTCCTGGCCAGGAACTTCTACAACCTCAAGTACGTGGCCCTGGTGCTGGCCTTCAGCATCAACTTCATGCTGCTCTTCTACAAGGTCACCTCGTTTGCCGAGGAAGGCGAGAGCTCCGGCGAGGAGGAGCTTATCCTGGGCTCTGGCTCGGGCGCAGGTGCGGACATCACGGGCTCTGGCTTTGGGGGATCGGGAGACGGCGGATCTGGAGACGGGGAAATGGAAGACGAGATACCGGAACTGGTGCACGTGGACGAGGACTTCTTCTACATGGAACACGTACTGCGCATGGCCGCCTGCCTGCACTCGCTCGTCTCCCTGGCCATGCTGATCGCCTACTATCACCTCAAGGTGCCGCTGGCCATCTTCAAGCGCGAGAAGGAGATCGCCCGCCGACTGGAGTTCGATGGCCTCTTCATAGCGGAGCAGCCGGAGGATGACGACTTCAAGTCGCACTGGGACAAACTGGTAATATCAGCGAAGAGCTTCCCGGTCAACTACTGGGACAAATTTGTGAAGAAGAAGGTGCGACAAAAGTACAGCGAGACCTACGACTTCGACTCCATCTCCAACCTGCTGGGCATGGAGAAGAGCGCCTTCACCGCGCAGGAGAGCGAGGAGACGGGCATCTTCAAGTACATCATGAACATCGACTGGCGCTACCAGGTGTGGAAGGCCGGAGTGACATTCACGGACAACGCCTTCCTCTACTCGCTGTGGTACTTCAGCTTCTCGGTGATGGGCAACTTCAACAACTTCTTCTTTGCCGCCCATCTGCTGGATGTGGCCGTCGGCTTCAAGACGCTGCGCACCATCCTGCAGTCCGTCACCCACAACGGCAAGCAACTCGTCCTGACCGTGATGCTCCTGACCATTATCGTCTACATCTACACGGTGATCGCCTTCAATTTCTTCCGAAAGTTCTACATCCAGGAGGAGGACGAGGAGGTGGACAAGAAGTGCCACGACATGTTGACCTGCTTCGTGTTCCATCTGTACAAGGGCGTGAGAGCGGGCGGTGGCATAGGCGACGAGATCGGCGATCCCGATGGCGACGACTACGAGGTCTACCGCATCATCTTCGACATCACGTTCTTCTTCTTCGTGATCATTATCCTGCTGGCCATCATCCAGGGTCTGATCATCGACGCCTTCGGCGAGCTGCGTGACCAGCTGGAGTCGGTGAAGGACAACATGGAGTCCAATTGCTTCATATGCGGAATGGGCAAGGACTTCTTCGACATAGTACCGCACGGCTTCGACACGCACGTCCAGAAGGAGCACAACCTGGCCAACTACATGTTCTTCCTGATGCATTTGATTAACAAGCCGGACACGGAGTACACCGGCCAGGAGACGTACGTGTGGAATATGTACCAGCAGCGCAGCTGGGACTTCTTCCCGGTGGGCGACTGCTTCCGCAAACAGTACGAGGACGAGCTATCGGGCGGAGGCGGCGGCGGCTAAGCACACTTTGGAGCCGACCTCCGCATTCTGGGCACAATCACATGGCACTGGACGGTCCAAGGACTCTCGGGATCCACTTTTGTAGCGCGGTAGCTTTGACACCAGCTGGAATTTTTACCTAGTCAACTTTAGCAATGTATTTTAAGCAACAAATATCCTACACAATCGTTTTTATTACATATGTACGCAGTAGGAAGACGACGACCCTTTTCCAAAAATGATATATTTGATGACGACGATTCTAGCACGTATAACAGCAAAATGTTCTTAACTCATTTTCAAATAAATCTATTCATTTTGAACGAACATTGTAGTTGGAATCCATATTTAATTTCCTGGATAACCACTTGGCTGTACTTTAAGCTCACATAGCGGGGTTCTTCTGGGGCTGTTTATAGATTTTAATATTTAAAAATATCGACATTATTGATATTTGCTAACAAATATCCGATAAATGGTTTGTGGGTTTACAGACTCTATAAAGCTACATATTCAATAACCTCTTTAAGTTCATTCTCTACTATAGAATTAGGATCATTTGTATTGTTTATTGAAAAACTAACATGTTCTTTGAAAACGTGATTTATTTTCTTTATTTTTGCGTTCGTAAACATTTTCCACAAAAAGAGAGTCAGAGTTTGTTTGTTAATCTTTTTAACGATGTAAATACAGTCAATTGCTTATTTATTAATATTTATTTTTATTTTAAAGACAAATACATTAACTATATCAATTTGACTAAGTTTTTGGATTTTCTCAGATAATTTGTTTATTCTTTGATTACTTTTAAATTTATTTAAAAAAGAGAATCCATTCTTTTGGTACCGATTTTATCGCTTAAAGCTTGTTTTTACACAAATATTTAATTACATCAATTAAACATTCGTTTCACCGGACTTTATGCTTATTTATATCGAATTAATCAACAAATTTAACACAATAGTAACGCTCAACAAATAACAAAAACAACTTGATGTCAGGCAACTGAACACGTAACAACTCTCAATCGCGTTTACTTAACATACGAAAAGTACGTATTGTGTATAAAAAATCACAGTTGAATGCGGACAATTATTTGAATAACCGAATTACAATCGAGACTTGTAATTATAATTATAATCTACAGACAAGTGCGCGGGGCTAGAGTAAGAGTGAGTGTACATGCAAATACATTTATGGTGGCCGCATATATGCTAGTATATTTGACTATATCCTTCACAACTGGGGCCCTGCTGGCGCAGAGCTGATTTTTAAAGAAAAATTTAAATATACATACGGGCCTGATGATGCTGGGAGTGGGCGATTGACTAGCGGAAGTTGTACAACTGAAAGTAATACAGCACGAGGACAATGAAAATGGCGGCAAAATATCAGTAATCAAGGCGCTTCTTCAAGCGGAAGAACTCGGCGTTGTCGATGCTCGTCAGGTTGTCCATATTAAGATTGCGCAACGTTCGCACGCCGGACAGCCGCTCCTCCAGGTCCGTGTACATACTGCGGCAGCGGTAGATGGACAGAGTCTGCAGGCAGGTGCAGTTCGTGATGATGGCGTCCAGCGTGTGCTCCGTGAGCTGGCTGCAGCCGCTTATGTGCAGGGCCCGCAGACGGGGCAACTTGGCGGTGACCACCTGTATGGTCTTGTCCATGATGTTGTAGCAGTCGGACAGGTCCAGCTCCTCAATTGAAGGACAGCTGTTGGCCACCGCCTCCATGCCCAGAAGCGAAATCTGTTGGCAGTTGGAGAGCAACAGTCGTTTTAGTTCCACGTGCTTCAGGCCGTACTTGAGGGACACATCGCTGATCCTGTTGCAGCCTCGAAGGTTGAGGGACCTTAAGCCCCTCAACTGCTGTATGTTGTGTCCCTCAAAATCATCCTCGCGTATAAGGTTCATTTCGTAGGCAGCCAACATGGCCTGCTTCCGTCTGGCATCCCGCACAATTTCATCCTCCGCCTTGCTCCTCAGCGATATCTTGATGGACTGCAGCGATCCCGCCAAGCTGTCGCGCTCGGCCAAAGAGCTGCTGTACGGCGGATAGAAGTTGTCCATCGAGGAGACTTGGGAGCCCGACTGCTTGCGACTCATCTCTAGCTTGGATATGTTTATGCCCGTGAGGGCGGCATCTGTTAGCTAAACAAAAGCGCATATGAGTTGGGGGCAAGGCTGGAGGATTAGACTTTTATTGACTTACCATACTGCAGTGTTCCAGGGAGAGTTCGCGGAGCCAACGCAGCTGCCCGATGACCGATTGAATGGCCTCGTCGGTGGCCCCGTTGACGCAGTGATTTAGGTGCAGCGATCGCAGGCAGCGCAGATTGCTAGCAATGGCCTTGATGCACTCTTGGCAGATCTGCAAATACGAAACATTGAGCTCCTCCAACACCTTGTTCTCCTCGCTGGCCACGCCCTCGGTGATGCCGCTGCTGGTTATGCTGTCACAGTTGGAGATGTCCAGACTCTTAAGACGCTTCAGCTTGGCCAGGTGTACGGCTCCGGCATTGGTAATGCTTAAGCATCCATTGACCTTCAAGAGCTCCAGCTGCGGATTCGTTTGCACCAGAGCTGCCAGATTCTCGTCACTCACACACATCGTAGCCGATAAATCCAGGGCAGTTAGACTGGGCTGAGTTGCCAGGAAGTTCCTGATGGTCGTGCAGTTCAGTTGGCGGCATCCACCCAAGTAGAGGCGCTGCAGCTGGAGATTGAGGTCGCTAAGGGCCAGCAAGGCCTGACCTATCAACGTGTGGCTGAAGTCCAACTCGCGGAGCGTCCGCCGCTGCAGATTCAAAATAGTCAGGATGAACTTAAACGTCAGCACTGATTCACTGGGCAGAACGTGATCCGAGGAGCTGGGATAGAACCTACGATGGATGGCGTTGTGGAAGGCTATGTGGCAGCCGGACATGTTGATCACCTCGAGGCTGGGCATGAACGACGTGAGCCGCATAAGGATGGCATCGGTGAGATACTGATTCTCGCACAGCGTCAGCTCTCTGATCTCAGCCAAATTGCTGGCCAAGTCGTTCAGGTCGGGACAGGAGTTGTTGTGCGTGTCCAAAAACGATCCGGACATGAACAGCGGCAGGCAGCGCTTCAGCGACAGCGAGTGCAGGTGTGGCAGGACGCCCAGCATGCCGTAGAACTGCTTGTCGTTCAGATCCACATTGTCCAGGGCCAGTGAGTGCGCCGTCCTGCCCATGAACCGCATCAGCTCCTTCACCTCGCCCAGCGTCACGTCCTCGAACAAAAAGTGCCGGAAGCGGCGCTCGCATCGCAGCAGATCCGCCACCGGACTCAGTTGGTCCCAGAGCACCACCTTGGAAAAGCAGACGCGCGTGCGCATGTTGAACTCGGTCTGGTCCAGCGCCGCGTGCCATCGCTGGCAGGTCCCTCCGGCCGCCTGCAGGTCCGAGTAGCCCAAGTAGCTAAAAATCTTCAAAACAATCTGGAAGGCGGAAAAGACAAAAGACAATCAGCTGACGTCTGCCCTAACAGGTAGAGATTTATATACATATGTGCGCTTCGATGATGGATCGGTCACGGGACTGCCGCGGACCGCCGACGCACTCACTCACTCACCTCCAGCGGCAGCTCGTCGTACCTGGGCGAACAAAACTCCGAACACGACATTCTCTGCGCCTCGAATGCGAAATTTGCAAGTTGCAACTTTAATCCAAACCACTAGCAGCCCTTCGCCCACTCCGCAAAACTATAGTGTTGATAAATTTTGAAATATTAAATAATATATGTAAAAATACCATCTGACATATAAATGCGTTAGGGTATTATCGTTTCCAACTGAAAACGGTCATATCTTTTATGACATCAGATTGCATTTTGCGAAAAAGGATTTTGCTTGGCAAAAAACAACAATTATTTCGTCGCTCAAGGATTTAGGACATCGCC
Source organism: Drosophila nikananu (assembly GCA_008042635.1). Lineage (NCBI taxonomy): Eukaryota > Metazoa > Arthropoda > Insecta > Diptera > Drosophilidae > Drosophila > Drosophila nikananu. The sequence continues at coordinate 165,384 of VNJV01005776.1, read as the reverse complement.
GTCGACGTGCCCACTGTAATGGCCGATCCCAAGTTCCAGAACCTGCCCGGAATTGTAAGTGGGAGCGGTGCCCGAGCCACTGGCTGTGACGTGCAAACTTTTGTTTTTGGCAATTGGCTAATTTTCTCCCAATTAGGCTTATGACCAGCCGGATGTCTATGAAACACCCGATGACGCTGAGCCCGATACCTCCGACTATTACGAGGAGGAGCCCGAGAACGAGGCCATCGAGCGTCTGCACATCTCGCCGAGCGCCGCCCACAAGCGCTTCAGCGGAGCCAGCCTCGAAGGCAGTGTCGACTTCACGGATCGCATCGGACGCCGCGTATGCCGCGGATACGATGCTCGCGGCTCGGGTGACTACGAGCTGGTGGGCCTGGGCGAGAAGGAGACGCCCGTGCAGAAGTGCCAGCGCCTGCAGATCGAGATGAATGAGCTGCTGAACGAGGTGGCCGCCCTCCAGGTCGACCGTAAGATTGCCGACGAAGAGAAGCAGTCCTACGACGCCGTTGCCACAGTCATCACCACGGCCAAGAAGGTCCTCGATACCCTCAAGCTGGAGCAGGTGCTGGGCAAAGAGCAGGTGCCCAACAGCAAGCAGGTGAAGGCCCTGATCAGCCAGGTGGAGGAGTTCAAGCAATCCGGTGTGCTCACGGCAATCCCGACGCCCGGAACTGACTTAGCAGCCACCGCACGCGTTGCCAGCCTGGAGCAGCGACTATCGCAGCTTGAGAAGGTGGTGGGTGCTCATCCCGATAAGCTAAGCCGCCTCACCGCCGCCACCAACACCAATAATGTGCTTGAGGCCGTCCGCCAACTGAGCACCAAGGCTGCGCTGCTGCAGCCAGACAAGCTGGACACCATCGAACAGCGTCTGACCTCGCTGGCCGGAAAGATGGACGCCATCGCCGAGAAGTCCAGTGGAAGTGCCCAGGACGCCAAGCGGGACCAGAAAATCACGGAGCTCTACGACATCGCGAAGCGCACAGAGCCGGTCGTGGAAATACTGCCGCACGTCATAGAGCGCATGCAGGCCCTCGAGGCTCTCCATAAATATGGTAAGTGCAGTTACTTAAAATTAATTTTACTAAAATATTAAATAATTATACATTTCCATTAGCAAACAACTTTGCCAAGATCATAGCTGAGATTGAGCAGAAGCAGGGAACTATAACCACCAGCCTGGTAAACAACAAGGAGCTACTGCATTCCGTGCAAGAGACATTTGCCCAGAACCTGGAAACCATTAATAGCAAGGTGGCTAAGGTAGAGCAGCGCGTCACAGCCATTTCCTCAGCTAAATAAATGAAGGCACTCGTATTATATATAGATATTATTTATGGAAAAGTATAATAAAGGGAACTACATTCGATTCTTTTTTAAAAAGCAAATATGTGGAAACTTGTGCGCTTTCACTGGTCTGCTCCATGGATGGTCCAGTCCAAATCGATAATAAGAAGATGAAATTAAGGAACTACTAAAAGCTTGTACAAGCTTATTTATTCGTTGCTAACAAACGATTCAATTTTTTATGACTAGCTAGCAATTATGATATTGAATTTAGTACTGATACAATCACTTGTACATCAAGGGTAAAACTATCTAAAAAAAAACTTAGTCCTTGGATAAGGGCTTGCAGGCAATCATGTAAACCGGAAAGAGCCCCTTGGGGAAGTTTTGTTGCTTAACTTTGCGTACAATCCGAAAACCGGCTTCCTTCAGAAAACGTTCGTACTGTTCAAGAGGTCGGGTAACCGACGAGTCCTCCTCATCTTCCACCGTCTTTTTCGAGCTGCTCACGTTCTCCTTGAGGCAAAAGAAGGCGCCTGGAGCCAGTCCTTGCTTAATGCGGCGAAAGAAGGCCACCAGATCGCGGTCTGTCAGGTGTCCCAGCACCCACTGGCTCCAGATGAGGTCATACTGCTGCGTGGGGGTGAACTTCTGCAAGCCCACGTTGTAGACTTCGCCCACCTGTCCAGAAATCACGTCCTCCGATGTGCAGTACTCACGAGCCTTTTCGGCAAAGGCCTGGTCCTGCTCCACAAGATCCACGCGACAGAAGCGCGGGATGAGAAGGTTACGGGTCACCCTTCCGATTCCAGCGCCGCAATCCAAGGCCAATTTTGTGCCCGGCACACGGATCTCCCGCAGGAAGACATTGGATCCCTGTATATCAATGGCGCTGATGTAGCCGAGGCCACCAAGCATTCCATTCACTGTGGCTGGAACCTCGGCCCAGTACTTTTGCGCCTTGTTATAAAACTCGGGCTCCGGACCCGAGCTTTTTGTGATGATGCTGCTAGAGGTAGCCGATGCAATATCGGATTTTGGAGACAAATTACAATTGTTGTCTTGGGGTACCGCCTCCTGGGGTTGGTTCGCTGCGTCCTTGTTCACTTCCATGTCTTGCAGCTTGTCAGAGAGCTCTCCTTCGAATGTGGTTGACATGGTTTTGTCAGGATTTAAAAAGCATGCTTTTTAGTTTATTTTTTATTTTTGTTGTTTAGGTTACTTAGTGTGACCGTATTTCGGAAAAGTAAAAAAAGGCGTAAAGCCTCGGAAAGCGCGTGCTTTTTGGTGTAGTTTTAAGATCTGTTTTCCCCTTTTTTATTCAGATCCGTTTTTTCAGAAGTTTAATTATTTAGTTAAGTTTAAGTTTATCTCCCTAAAAATCTCTGAAATGCATGGTGACTGCAATAAGGAAAATATACAAATTGGCGCCGATTTAATGTAGTGTGACCAGCATATAAGTCTTTTGTCAAATGTGTCAGAGTTTCACCGAACAGCTGTTTGACAAAAACAATTGTCTTCGTTTTGTTTATTTTGCAAGTTTTGTGTTTTTTTTATTTTAATCATCAAAATGACGCTCGACTTGGATGCTAGTAAGAGGGATGACAAATTACTGATAACCACCATTCAGCAGGAGTATAAAATACTTGCTGAGTAGTAAGTTTCCTGGGCACTTACATATTAGTGGTTGGAAAACTTTAAAATAATTTTCTTTCTCAGCAAAATGATTGAATCGGAGAAGTTGAGTGGCATTTATGTGATACCCAGCTATGCAAATTCCTTGCGTTAGTATTGCTAAATGTATCATCTTGGTAGCTCTTGTTTAATTATTACATTTTCCAGAGTGGTTCGGTGTCTTCTTCGGACGCCAGGGTTTCTACGCGGAGAGTGTCTTTCGCTTCTCGATTCTATTGCCCGATCGCTTTCCTGACGACAAAAGTCTTCCAGTAAGTCAACGGCTACCTAATTCCCAATGTAATATTAATAATTTCCCCTTATAGACCGTGATATTCCAGCAGGATGTACTACATCCCCATATCTGCCCCTACACCCACAGTTTGGACATCAGTCACGCTTTTCCGGAGTGGCGTTGCGGCGAGGATCATCTGTGGCAGCTGCTCAAGTACATGCAGGCCATATTCTCCGACCCGGTCGACAGTATCCGGGGTATTGAAGCGGATAAGTTGAAAAACAACGAGGCTGCCGATCTTTTGATGACAAATAGGGAGGGGTTCGCTGCCCGTGTGCAGGAGAACATAAAGGAGAGCAAGGCCCGCGTGTACGACTCACCGCCCACGGAGGATCCTCACTATATAGTATTCGAAAAGTTCCAGCCGGATGTACACGGACCGGTTTTGGAGCGTATCAAGGCAGGCAAGAGCAAGCAGGAGACCACGTCGCATCAGGCGAACGGAGGACACGCCACTGGACTCTCGTGGGTAAAGGAGGGCGAGTTTAAACCCCTTAGCATTGAGTAAAAGCAATATACTAGCTATATAAATACGAAATGTAATGTCTCAATATTAAACCATTAAAGCTACTGATTACATACACTCTTCGTTCATGGGGAATCTTTGGGTCTCACTAACCCAGTCGTTCTCCAGCTTCAAGCGCTCGCCCTTCCACCGAAAATGTGTGGGGGAAGCCTGGCCAGTCGAAAACTCAAAGTGCTGGCTAAGTTCGATGGCCAATTTGGACCGAACCAAGCCGATGCCACCCACCTGTGGCGTTGCTGGATGGTAAACCCTTCCATTTCTCGGGTCCATGTAAAGTTTGTGGGGTTCGTAGGGCAGGGTAAGGACCTGCCCCGAATGGGCATAGCTAAGAACTTCAACGTTGTTTTTTTGCACTTGCTCCGTAAACACAAGAGGCGTGTCATCGCATCGGATGAAGTTCCTTTCGCGTCCACAAAGTGAAATATAGGGAAAATCGCTTTGGTATCTGTCCGTTTTGTTGAGACGCACACGATTGAAGAAGAACTTGAGAAAATCCTTCTCTTTGAAGCAGCTGGTGAAGTTCTTCATTTTGGCATCGTCTAAAAAGAGCTACAAATTGTGTTTCGAATATTTTAAAGTCATTCTCGCTATGTATCAGGGACTTACCATTCCTTCGTGGTCAATGTAGTAAAAATACTCTCGTATTTTTGGCTCTGGTGACTGACCTTGAATATATTGCACATTTCGGCTGGGTGGTCGAGTAAAACCAACAATTTTCGGTATTATCAAGGCTCTGGATCGCGCTATAAACATTGTTATTAAATTCTAGAACTGCGCTTCGCAATTTTCGTAGGAAAACAGCTGACTTTTGTTTACTTCAGCTGATGAATGTGTGTGTCTGTGTAATTTAACTTTATTTTGTTTTTATTTAATGCACTTGTAACGTTTTTAAACTAAAATTTATTTCAGAATTCCCTTATTTTCCCTTTTTCTTCTTTGAACCTCGGCTGCCGCCGCCGGTTGCCTTCTGCATGCGTCCCACTTGCATATCCTTCAACTTGGCATCTAGTCGCTTCTTGGCATTCTTTACATCCTCCTCTTGGCGGATCGTTTTGGCCGGCTTGGGATGGAGGAACTTCTTGCGCTCATCCCGCTTAATCTCCTCGCCGCAGCCATGAACCTCAGGCAAGCCATGCTTAAAGCAAAATCTCTTTTTGCAGTGCTGACAGTCCTGGCCCATCAGGCTCGTCTTGGTCTTGCAACGGGAATAGTCGCACAGGTTGTCCACCTCCTTGACCGCCGTGAGCACGTCATCTAGCTTGAGGTCCACCACCTGACTCGGTATTCTTTCCAGCAGCTCCAAGGTGTTATTTGTCCCATAATCCACTCTTTTTCCGGGTTTCGCAGGAGGAAACAGTGGCGTTTCGTCAGCTCTCGTTGATGTGGAGGGTTTGTTCGGATCTGCTGTGAGAAGCCATTTATTTAATATTAGAAAACGTCAGTTGTTGTGTATTATTTAACCACCTGCCATTAAAAAAAATGCTTAGAATAGTCGACTATTTATTAGTTTTTTCAATAAACATTTTTAGTTGTGTGTTTGGAGATGGAATTTTAGGAAAGCTTGTCGCTGCATCGCAATCGAATTATCGATAAGTTATGCTAAAAAAATTGTTTCGCTTTAACCCTTATGTATCCATTTTGAATTCCCTCCTTTTTAAAGCACACAATTTTTCTTAACTGTAAAGTTAAATTAATTTTAATTGCCGAAAAGCCAAGATCTTTTATAAATTAACAAATATCCAATGCATCGTATTATTTCTCTTCCCACTCCCAAATAAAACGCAATTACTTATGAAATACTTCAGTAATGTTATTGTCGTTGTAACTAAGGACTACATCCAAGTCGATAAAGATTTAGTTATCCAGCTAAACATCGTAATTTAACCAATATCTATGACGGCCATTAAACGTGCAAAATTTTTGTTAACTTTCCAATATTTCATACTGTTAAAGTGTATAATTTATCCATGTAAAAGCCGCTTAAAAACTTTTGGTAATTGCAAGTTCGGTTGGTTTCCGACGTAAATGCTAATGGTGCAGACAGCTAATCGTTGATCGGGGCGTTATGTTCAGTATGTTCCTGATCGTTGATTGATTACAATTTGTTGTCGCAGGGACAGTTTCCACTGGAAACTGCTCCGGTGACAGCGGCATGAATCGCCTTGGCCACATAATCAATGTTTCCGGTGTTCAGTCCGCACATGTTGATGCGGCCAGTCTTCAGCAGGTATATGTGGTACTCGTTAATCAGGACTCGCACCTGGCTCTCGTTCAGTCCCGTGTATGAGAACATGCCGATTTGGTTGACAATGTGGTCCCAGTTGCCGGGTGTGCCCAATGCCACCAGCTTTTCGCGCAGCGCCTTGCGCATCGATTTGATGCGACTAGACATGATCTGGATGGACTCCATCCACTCCTTGCGCAGTTCAGGTGAGTTAAGCACCTTCGACACGATGCGGGCTCCGTAGGCGGGAGGGTTCGAGTACTGGCCACGGATGAGCAGCGTTAGCTGCGAATGCACCGCTGCCTTGGTGGCTCCATGCTGCTGCACCACCGTCAGATTGCCGGCACGCTCGCAGTAGAGGCCAAAGTTCTTGGCAAAGGACTGGCAGGTGAAGAGTTCGAATCCCCGCTGCACAAAGTAGCGCACAGCCCAGGCATCAAGATCCGGGTCGCCACTGGCAAAGCCCTGGTAAGCGGAATCGAATAGCGGGAAGAGCCTCTTCTTCTCCATCAGATCGGCCAGCTCCTTCCACTGCTCCTGCGTGGGGTCAATGCCGGTGGGGTTGTGGGCACAGGCGTGCAGGATGATCACAGCCCCAGGGGGGGCCTCGTTCAGATCAGCCACCATGTTCTTGAAGTCCAGTTGTCGCTTGCTTTGGTCCCAGTAGCGGTACGACTTGAGCGTAGTGAAGCCAGCATCGGAGAAGATCTTGTGGTGGTTCTCCCATGTGGGATTCGAGTAGTAAACCACATTCCGCTTCAGCTGAGTGTGCAGGAAATCGGCGGCAACACGCAGGGCACCGGTTCCCGAAATTGTCTGTACACCAAAAGCCTGCGAAGAAGATATGATAAGTCAGAGAAGATGGAGTCACTGAAAGAATTAAACCTACGCGATTCTCCTTGATAGCAGGGGAATTGGCACCCAGCACCAATTCCGTAGCCGCCTGCGTAAACGTTTCCAATCCTGAAAAATATAAAGAAAACGATGTATTACACGATTTTGAGATTCTTCATTAAATCCTTAGTTAATGACAAGCTTTACATAATCTGTAGATTTCTGTAAGGTATTTTACTCACCAGTCACTGGCAAATACTCGTGGTTTATAGACTCATCTTTGGCAATGGAAATCTCTGTTTTGCGCACCACCGGCAGCACCCAAGGAACTCCGGAATCTGTCCTATAAGCTGCGAATGGTAAGATACAATAGATCGTATGAGTAACTAGGTCCACTTCTTGCTCAAGTGCCCAAGTAAATCCATCGGTTAAAGTGCTGAAATCCGTACAATATTCATGTCTTATCGAATCGAACTTAACTAGCCTAATCAACCCGTAATGCTGCACGGAATTTGATAGGCTTCTTTCCTGTGTGTTGTTTCTAGGCCAAATTTATTATTCGTTTATTGCCGCAGCCCGACGGGTTATTTGAAACCAATTGAATGAATTGGTCGGTCGGGTAGTATTTATACATTTGTAGCATTATAAAAACAAGAAAAGCGTAAACATGAAAAACAATAACTATAAACGAAAGTCATTACGAATTGAATAATAAACTTGTTAAAATTTCGGAAAGCTGAACTGTAGATCATTCACTGAACTCGGTTCACCAATAACCTGTTTTATTTCACCTGAGCTGTGAGCGTTTTAGTAAGACTAAATGAAGCTGGTGAAATATAAGTCTCATGACAGAAAATCAGCATAAATATTCCAGCAGCCAAAATTATGGCTTTTATAACTTCTTTCACACTTTATTTAATCTCATCCCTCATTGGCACAAATCAACTTACACGTATGCAAAGGTTAATGACTGCCAAGCAAACAAAAGCTGAATAATTATCAGTGTCGCCGGGTGGGAATTGTTATTCAAATTATGCAATAACACACATAAATATAGAAGAGGTGAAAAGAGGTGCTCTTGGGCCGACCCGCCTCGAGATTGTAGCTGGACACCACCGGCTGTTGTTTCTGTAGCCGCTGAAAAGTCCCCACACAAGTGGGGGGCTTATCATCCACCGTACACATGGGCTAAAACTACATGAATACTGTGTTAACTGACGTCAACTAGAATTTAGAAGGAGAAAGTCGAACCAGAAATGCTCTACAGTTCACAAGGGAAAAAGATTAGAGAACTTGTGGGTCAAGGTGGCCATTAATGATAACAAATACTTTAGTTATTGATGATACTCAACACAATTGACTTTAAAAAATCATTTAAAGCTGGTTTAGGTGGTATAGCTGTATATTATCTACAATTTATCAATTTGTTTAAATAAAAATTAAAATAAATATCTATATTTATATAATGAAAATAAGTTATAAAAGTTATCATTTGTTTACTTGCATATAATTTATGTATATCAACAAATATAAATTTGATTAAGTTGACCAAATAAATCTGATTCTAATATAATTTTAAACTTTATAAACTAATTTTTGTTCATCTGTATTAAAAGTTTAATAAAATTTTTTTAATGCTATGCCTGGAGAAACTGAAATGTCCAATGTAAGTGTGAACCTTTTTATTTAGAAGTGTATTCATTGTTCTGAGTCCATAACGACGCACAATTATTTAGAAGCTCTCTAATTAGAACGCATATACATGCAGAAATCTGGGCAGCAAAGGACGGAGAAAGCAAAACAATTCATATGCCAATTTGACTTCCAAATGACCTCCAGCAGAGGGCGGGCTGAAAGCTGGGTGGCAGCGGAAACGAACGGCGACGGCGGGGAAGAAGTGCAAGGGCGTACCAACTAACAAATGATAGCAAATTGAGCCTCTTACAATGACACCCCAGTAAGTAACACACACACATCTCATTGTAGCACACACACGGCTCTTTTGCAGGCACAATTGAATTCAACACTTACCGCCCACCGAGAGGTTGACTTTGTTGGGATTGGCGTCGTCCTTAAAGGCCGCCGTCAAGGCGAACACCTCGATGGCAGGTCCCTTTTCTACGTCGGCATAGATAGACATTGCGGCAAACTCGTCAAAACAGACCGAACGAAGCGAGCGACAATAACAAATAATTTTGGAATATTGTCGGCAATAGAGGTGGGGAAACATCGATGCCAACATCGATATCATCGATTTACCTCTAGAAAAAGCTTAAAACAGCAGGAAAACTTTTCGCTCCCGATTACCGACTTATCGATATATTGCAATGAATTTCGAAGGCCAAAAAGTATGCACGGATTTTGAAACCATATTTATTGTTAAATAAAAATTAAAGCAAAACCCCCTTTGATGATATTTCTTTTTAATTGATGATTTTAGGAAACAATTAACCTATTGGCCAGGTGGACGACATCGTCGATGCCTAAGGTGTACATTAAAGCGAAACGATTATCCTTCCATATATATTCTAATTTAGCGTTGCTATCTCTAAAAGAAAATTTTGTATATAGAGCTCTCCCTTAGTTTTAACTGTGGGATCAAAGACCTTTATGATTGGACTTACCAGAACACTTGAATGAGGTTTGAGGAAGGAAATTGATAAAAAGATTAAGGTCTTTGGTTCTATTGAATTTTGGAATTTGCAGCCTTGACCAAAGTATCATTGTATATGTGGATCGAAGTGTGCTTTATCACCTTAAAACCTTATCTGGTGTGCATGTAAAATTCGGGGTGCCAAAATCGGTGGCACGTGTAGAAGGCTGCCACTGCTTTTATTTTATTTTGATATACCTAGCTATCAGCTAAAGTTTTCGATCTTCAATAAACCTTCGACTTTTGAATACCCGGTCTGATATTTTAAGCTTTTAACACCTAGCATTTAGACGTAGAACACATAAAATTGTGAAAGAGAATAAATCCACCTATAAAGGTAGAGTAAAGGGGATTTATTCGAGGTATTCTGTGCTGATAAGATACAGCATGTCCAGTAATTAGCTCTGACTGGCTATATTTACAGCATTGGCTTGATAACAGGCTAAACATTTATGAAAGATTTCCATTCAGACGGAGGCGTGGCCCCTCTTATCAGCACTCTGATACGCAATCAGACCTCAATGTTCCAACAGCAGATGTGTGGAATTTTCTTTCTATAGATAGTCTGAGTCCCAATTAGTTGCTAGATTTCTCTAATCTAATCTTGAGTTAGTATTTTTTATATATTTTTGTTGTATTTCTTAGAGTTTCAAAGTTCGAAGACTTAAGAAGCTTTGAAACAATTCTACTAGTAGCCCATATAGCTGCTTTTTTTTAATTATAACTTTCTTTTTTTTTGAGTTTTAATTTCAACGTGAACATTTTCTATATTAAAGAAAACTCCAAAATTAAAACGATACCTTTGTAGTACAAAGTTTGTACTTAAGTAATTCGTCCTTTTAACCTTGACATTTACAAAAAATTTTCAAAACATTGCTATCGATTTTCTGCCCGGTTCCTATTTAATGACAACATCCCGCGACCTTACTAACACCTTAACACAGTTTCCTAGAAACAAATAAACACACAATCATTTTGACATTATCGCTTTATATCTGCCTTCGCTCATACGCAACATCATTTCAGTTGGGCCCGCCGCCGCCTCTGATAAGATTGCCCTGTACGTTGTTATTGCCACAGACACGCGTGCCGTAATATAAAAATAAAAATCTCAAAACCTTCCATACAACACGTGTCACCACTACATATCTACAGCCTAAATTTATAGTCTTGAGAGCGGGAGCTTTGAATAAATCCAGCTGATACCGGGGATATCACAGAGCGTAGTCGCGATGACTCCTCTCTCCGCTCTCACTCGTCTGAAATTGCCTCCAAATCTCGAATCTCATCGGGGCAGCGATTTGGAGTCGTACGATTCTACAGAGTAGACACACCGGCTGTTGATATAATAAGCTTTCGACGCCGCAAACGTCCGATCCGAGCATTCCAATTCCCTGCACAACACACATATGTAGATATACCATTCATACATAAAACAACAAAAAGCCCATAATTTTCAAAAAGTTTCCACATATCAGGGGTTAGGATGTGATCCCTCGACGATGTCTTGTTTTGTGAACCTGGCTGCAGTCGGGGAAATAAGGGTGTTTGTGAGGATTTTTGAATGGAATCAGATTTTACTATTTTACCTAGCTGTTCATATATTAGTTCAGTCCTTATCCTTCTAAGAACTCGATATAAATTTTAGTTTTAGTCTCGTTCTCCTTAGTTCACCCTTGCTTTCCACATAATGTAGATATCAAAAACTTTATATTAAATATTTATCTATGTCGAAATCAGGAGGCTTTTCTCCATTCGGCATTGATTTTAATATTTTTATTTTTTAGCAGCTTCAAAATTTTAAATTACAAAATTTGCGGTAAACCTGGTGGAAAAAAGGAGTGCATGTAAGCGGTTTTACGGTTTATACGACAATATTTTTGGGGGCCGGTGAACAGCTGTTGCCCTCTTCTTCGCTCTCGCTTTCTATCTCTCTATCGTTCGCTTCCTCGTTCCTTCGACCGACTGGCAATGTCAATAGAAAGTTCTCTTGCGCCGCCGGCATCCGGTGACAAAAACAACAAACGCGCGGCTTTGTCTCTAGGACAAAGTGCGATTTTGTTGCTGCTATCAATACCCGGTACTCGCAAAGTATATTTGATTCGTTGATGTTTCGGTAACAGTTGGAGAAAATACCACTCGAAGGTTAAAGTACAGTCAACTTTCGATAACTCACATCGATTTATGTCAAATACAGTTTGACAGATGAAAGATTCAGGCGGAAATTAAGGTGACATTTAACAGGTTGCCACAGATTTCGTTTTCTATTTGGATGTTCCAAAGTATGCTATAAGCCTTTATGCTTACCACATTAGTAAAATATTTAAAGATGCAGTTTCAATTGATTTTAATTTCTTTATCGTCAAGATTTAAATTTTAATATCTTCTAAGAAGATCTTAAATAAAGTATTAAATCACTTCCCTAGTGAATAAAGGGTATTCCATTGTCGAAATATTTTCCGCCCTTTGGTGATTTTTTTATTTTGCTTTGCTGCCGGAGAACAAATCATTGCCGGTAGGGAGCTTCGAGCACGCGCAGGCATCGAGAATTTGCGAGAGGAGCCTACGTGATTGAGAGACGCGTGAGAAGCGGCGGCATCGGCATGGAGCTTGGACACCTCTGGTGAGTTGAGTTCCCGAGTGAAACGCTGCTCTCTCCGCAAAACTATGTAGATGTAGTCGAAACGGCGAGGCGGCGGCAAAAGTTTCGAGTTTTTTCCCCCTGGCCAGTCCGACGGACAGCTTTGAAGTGAACGGTCGCGAGTTCCTGGGCAGGCAAGGCGGAGAAGAAGCAGCAACCGTTGGCGAATTCGCGCTGTTCTACCAACCGAAAACCGAAAATTCAAAGAACAAAAACCGAGCAAAGAGGCCCGCACATATAGGAGCCGTGTATATATATTGTATGTGCTGAGCTTGGAGCTTGGAGCGAGCAGAAAATTACCCGTTTCACTCAAGACTCACATCCGACATTGTTTTATGTTGTAGTGCTGCGAAGACCGGAGAGACACTCCTCCTCGCCAGGATAACAAGGATTGGATAGGCCACTTTCGTCGTTTAAATAAAAGTAAGTCAGAGGTCGGTGGACCCGCAGAGATAATTGGATTTCGCCCATCGATCAAGTGCATGGCAAATTAATTGCATAATTTTTGCGCGATTTCCTCTTCCTCCTCCGTCTGGCCCTCTTTCACTCGGTGCGATTTGGTGGGACTTCCTCTTCCCTTCCAAGTGTAATGCTGCTGCTTTCGTCACTCTCTCTGGCCGACATGTGTTAATTACATTTTATTCTGTTCCATATACCCGAGCGTAGGAACACCCACACGCACAATAGAGCGGCCCGCTGCCTGTTTTATTTTCGTGCTCATCCCCAACGCTTCTGCCCAATATTTATGACCTTCTTATGGTTTCGCTATTGGGCGAAACGTGTTTGTCGCACAGCCAGCCAAACATAGATCTATAATTTATACACACTTGTGCATAAGTTTTGAAATTAGCTAGCATGTGCAACGGGAAAGCAATTAACAAAGAGTCGGAAAGTGATCTAGGGTGAATCAAAATTTAACCCAGTTGGCGTGCTTCAAATCACAGTTCTGATTCGATTTGATTTGAATTGATTTTACCAGCACTGTGAGGCCGTAAAGTTAACGGGGCTGGACCCGGACGGACACTCAATGTCAAAGCCTCGTCTCTATCAGCTATTCGGTCGTAGTCGTGATAAGGTCTAGAGTCTAGACTGCCTCTCCTCAGGCTAATATAAAAGTTTTTCGTACGACTGTATATTTTTATGCACATCAGTTTGTAGTTTTCGCTTTTAAATTAAAGGGGAAATCAAAGGTTTAAAATATTTACTTTTTGGAAATTAATTAACTTTAGAGTTTCTTAGCTTTCACAATCTGTACAATTTGTTTTTTTATATTAAAATAACTGTAAAATGCCGGAATTGTTATCTGACTTTATATTGTATTTATAAAAGCCTATGAAACGTAGGAATTATAATAATTATTATATGCATTTATGCATTATGTATTCATTTACAAGAAAAATTTCAAAAGTTTTACACCTTTCAAAACACATGTATAAATCTTCTGGTTTCACAAGAAGATCCCAACTAATAACTTGTTAGAAAATAATAAATGTCATCTAGAGTCACTAAGTGAAGCTAAAGACTTGGCACTCTGCCAAATAATGTAATGTAATATTTTATATATTTGAAAAATATATTAAAAGTCAGAATAGGCTGTCATATTTGTGAGAAACGTTAACCTAATTATTATTATAAAAGTTTTTTATGAAAATAATAAATGTAGCCTAGAATCATTAACGGAAGCCAAAGGCTTGACACTCTGCCCCATAAATGACTTGCCATATTTTGCGAAAAATCAATGTCCGACCCACAAAACACTCAAACGCTACTTTGACCTTAACGACTTGTCGTTCAAGATCATACATTAATAGAGCGAACAAAATATATAAATCAAAGGCACGCACATTTCTATGGGCAAAATTTGCTGAACAAAAGCAAATCGAGTGCCTCATTTTTTTTTATCTGCCGTTTTTTGTTATTGCTGAACGATGTAGTTAGTGGGATTATCATGTTATTATTACATAATCGCTCAGTTTGACGGATGGATGCCGGTACGCAGGCAAACACACTCGAGTTTTGGGGTTGCTTTAGGGCTTGCCTTTGGGTTTGGGGTTTGGACTTGGTCGTGGCATGTGCCGTGTCAACAGCGTTTTGGTGTAATTGCGTGAGATTGGACTTGACTTAACTGCGCCCACGTTGCGAACACACCCAGTCAGTCAACAGCAGCAGGAGGAGCAACAGGATAATTGATCGCCTGCAAATATTGTCCGAATTGTGGCATGACATTTACTTTGTTTATAGGTGCCAGAACGATGCCTAAAAACCTGATTTGCATGCGATACTACGTGATATTTTCACATCACGCTAAACAATTTGTTAGACATGCATTCATTTATTTTATTCAGATGCTAATGCGCTTTAATTTAAAAAAATGAAGAAACATGAAGTGATCCGGTTCTTTAAAGAGATCAAGATCAGACTGAAAGTCCATTAAATTACATATATATTTTAGTGCAGATCGATATTTGTTAGATTTCAAGGCAAAACCATTTTAATTTCTTAAGCCACCGATAAAGAAATTAATAAAAAGCTTCCGATTATAATTTCCGCTCGGACCTAAGATAAGATAAGATATTCCCAGTGTTGCAATAACTTATCATCGTAAATTAAAAATTAACTAAGAGTGGGACTGTACTCTTTATTTTAAAATTATGTTATCACCTGATTCGGATATGATTATTTTATATTATTAATATTTTATAACAAAAAACCGACCTATTTAGATAAGAAAGCGAATTTCAAAACAGGCTCAAAAAGGCACTCAGGTTTTTACAAACTATGGGAAATGTGAAATTACGAACAACATTTGGTCAATGAACCTCCCATATCCCTATTACAGTCTGTCAGTCAGGGTTTTTCAATAACAATATATCACAAAGCCTTAATACAGTCAGTAATTAATAACATAATCGTGAAGTAGTGCTGGAGAAATTAATCCAATTAGCAAATAAAATTGATGTTAACAGGGCCAAATTCAATTAGAGTCGAGATCAGAACAGAAGATTTCCTTCACGTCGCGACTATTTATAGGTAGGTCCCGCAACCAGTTGGGGCCCCCAGGAGCTCTACACAAGTGTGCACTCCCACCGGGAATGATAATATTTACCATAGCCCGACCTCCGATGTGTTAATAAAGCGACGGCGAGCTTATCTTCCCCTCATTATCTGCACCTGTGTCACTTCCAATACATGTGTCAACATTGCTGCCTGATTATCTATGGAGCCCGATCCCCCTTTGCCTTCCTGGGGGCATGCACTTCACGTGCGGGCATGGAAACATCAATTTAATTGCAACTACGAGTGGTAAACATCACAACATGCTGGCCAAAAATAGAGTCAATCGTTGTACCCCATCGAAAGAGGGGTTATAAAAGCGATTAGCACTCAGCCAAGGTCCCAATCGAGCTCCTTGGATCACCGATCACAGATCCCCCTTCGCCATTTCCAGTTCCAGTTTTGGCTGCACTTGAAATTGGGACTTTTTGGCTAGACATTGTATACAGTAGTCAACAGGTTTTTCGCGGACCGAGACGAGCCCCCACGGAATAGAGCGATAGGTGCGTCGGCTATTTGACACGTTTTAGGTCTCCGAGTCTCGGGACTTAAATGCAAAACCTCGTCTGGGACAGCAAAGCCGGTCGTCGTCCATTTGTCACTCTGTCTCATCGTCGACGGGGCTACAAAAGCCATTTGAATCGCTGATAATGAGCAAAACAAGCTAAAAGTTAACAAAAATAAAATTAACAAAAAAGAGATATATTTTATGACATGCGCCGCAAAAGTGTGAGCTCACAATCAACGGACTGTGAATACTCTACAGTGAAGGAGCTTTGAATGTTTGTCCGGCGGTGCTATAATGCATGACGCTGTAATAATGTACTATTTGGTTTCCATTATTGGTGCTAATTAAGTCGCCACATACACACAAACTTGAAAAAATAAAAAAAGGTTAGAAAACAGAGGGAGTTAATGAATACCCTCCTATTTCTATATATTAAATATACAATAGTATAAGAAAAAGTAATTTGGGATGAATGCACAATACAAAGTAATAGCTAATATTATATAGGCTTTTAATGGACTTATTAATGACTTACCAAAAATAGAATATATTTATATTTACTTTCCTAAAAAGCAATCAAATGTTTTTTCACAATGTAATGATATATACCCCGCAAAACTATTTTAGTTTCAAGTGCGAAAACGTGCTTTAGTGAGCTTCTAGTAGCAAATATTTGTTAATCTCTATTACTAACGCTGCTATTGTGCATAATAGCACCTAAATAGGCAATTTCAATGTTTCAATTAAGGGGAATTTCACATTCAAATGCCCGTTCGTACTCAAGATAAAAAAGTACTCGAACAGCTATATATTTCTACAAGTTTGTCGTGCATTTATTGTTTAAAACCCGCTTGGGATTTCAATCACGTGAGTCAACTCACTTATACCTCGTATTATAATGAGCAGACAGATTGTTATTTATATGGAATATCACCAAAGCAGCCAACAGTTGGTGGACTTTGAACTGAAGATTAAGCGGGGACTTATTCAAACCGATCAGGTCAAAATCATAAATACTAAAACTGAATTAAGTTTTTATATTGCTTATTCTGAGCTTATTTTTATTCATATTTTATTGAGAATGAAATCACATTACCATTGTTACTAGTTTGGGAGGCATTTATGGCCGGCTCAACGTTCTTGGGCTTCCAATTGCAACAATTTCCGAGCGTCAAGACCTTCCAAAGTGTGCTGTTTGTTTGCTTTTTCGAAAGTAAAGTCGATAACCTTAAGGCATTTGGCAATCGAGTGCTTGGAATTAGCAGATAATTGAAGCGTTAAATGCAATCTCTCGATCGTAAAGCCAGGGCAGGCATCATTTTATGCCCTCTGTTTACTGTATAATAAAACCAGTGTCATTTGCTGTTTAGATTTCAAAACATGTTTATGTTTTTGGTTTAGAAATGCCTCATAATTTAAATTGAACACATTGTTCTCCTTGGTAATATATTAATGTTGTAAATTAAATTATAGCTGTTCAAGATGTTCATTCCGGCCGCTCAATCTGCGTACAGGACACTGCGAAAGACGCAACCACGTGTTCGGCTCAATTATCTCTTCAAAAATGGATATTCCAGTAAGGTAAGTTAAAAAATAAAACAAAAACAATGTAAAATTTGTCTATTGAAATCAACCTTCCAAAAGCTTTTCATATTTTATTGGTAAAAAACCGATAAAGAATAATGTTTTTTCCATCTAAATTTTTAAAGAACATTTCAAGAACCATTTATGAAAATAATGGTTTACCTTATTATTGCAGGTGGAATACAAACCCATCCGTTCGGTGCTGGTGGCCAACCGAGGCGAGATCGCCATTCGTGTGTTCCGTGCCTGCACAGAGCTGGGCATCAAGTCGGTGGCCGTCTACTCCGAACAGGACAAGATGCACATGCACAGGCAGAAGGCCGACGAATCATACATCGTGGGCAAGGGCCTGCCACCGGTGGAGGCGTACCTCAACATTCCAGAGATCATCCGGGTGTGCAAGGAGAACGACGTGGACGCCGTGCATCCCGGCTATGGCTTTCTGTCCGAGCGCAGTGACTTCGCCCAGGCGGTGATCGATGCGGGCCTACGGTTCATCGGCCCCTCGCCAAAGGTGGTCCAGAACATGGGTGACAAGGTGGCGGCCCGCGTGGCAGCCATCGAGGCTGGAGTGCCCATTGTGCCGGGCACAGATGGTCCGGTTACCACCAAGGAGGAGGCCCTAGACTTCTGCAAGAAGCACGGCCTGCCTGTGATCTTCAAGGCCGCCTATGGAGGCGGTGGACGCGGCATGCGCGTCGTCCGCAAGATGGAGGAGGTTGAGGAGAACTTCGAGCGAGCGAGCTCCGAGGCGAAGTCTGCCTTCGGCAACGGCGCCATGTTCATCGAGAAGTTCATCGAGCGGCCACGCCACATCGAGGTCCAGCTGCTGGGCGACAAGGCCGGAAATGTGGTGCATCTGTATGAGCGCGACTGCTCCGTGCAGCGTCGCCACCAGAAGGTGGTGGAGATCGCCCCAGCTCCCCGCTTGCCCTTAGAGATCCGCGACAAGATGACGGAGGCCGCTGTCCGACTAGCCCGCCATGTGGGCTACGAAAACGCCGGAACCGTGGAGTTCCTGTGCGACGAGAACGGAAACTTCTACTTCATCGAGGTGAACGCCCGTCTGCAGGTGGAGCACACGGTCACCGAGGAGATCACTGGCATCGATCTGGTGCAGTCGCAGATCCGCATCGCCGAGGGCATGACCCTGCCAGAGCTGGGCTACACCCAGGAGAACATCGTGCCCCGCGGCTACGCCATCCAGTGCCGTGTGACCACCGAGGACCCGGCCAACGACTTCCAGCCCAACACCGGTCGCCTGGAAGTGTTCCGCTCTGGCGAGGGCATGGGCATTCGCCTGGACAGCGCCTCCGCCTATGCCGGAGCTATCATTTCGCCGTACTACGACTCCTTGCTGGTAAAGGTTATTTCGCATGCCAGCGATCTCCAGAGCTCCGCCTCCAAGATGAACCGTGCCCTGCGCGAGTTCCGCATCCGCGGCGTGAAGACCAACATCCCCTTCCTGCTGAACGTGCTGGAGAACCAGAAGTTCCTCCACGGCGTCCTCGACACCTACTTTATCGACGAGCATCCTCAGCTGTTCAAGTTCAAGCCCTCGCTGAACCGCGCCCAGAAGCTGCTCAACTACATGGGCGAGGTGCTGGTCAACGGGCCACAGACCCCGCTGGCCACCACACTGAAGCCTGCTGTGGTCACACCGCCGGTTCCAGAGGTTCCGCTGGGTGAGTGTCGCTGGGGTAGTCCCTCCAGAGAGTTTGTCCCGTAGGTCTTGGCATGTGCTTTTCGGTTTCACGCTTGCTTTTTGTGGCTACCACGGAAGAAACGCCGCCTTCCCAATCTTTCAGCTATCCGGATCTGAGTGCCTTGATGCCGCCCCAAGTAGAGCTGGAAATATATCGAAATTTTCTATGGTTTTAAATAGAAGCATTGATTATAAATCGATAAGCCTCAAAGTTTATTCCAGCTCTAGTTTTAATGGGTTCTTACACGAAGCACATTATTATTTGAAGTCTTTCGTCCTAATTCTTTATATAATTGAAGGTTAAGAATATTAAAAATTAAACTTGTTTAATGAAATGAAAATCTCTTAAGGTTAGGATTTGAAAATCTTAAAAAACATTTATTTTTTCAAAATCGTTCGTTAAAATTTGAATATATAACAAATAACATCAATCTTCCTAAGAGGTATCAGTAAAAAATAATTTTAAACATATTAAACCAAATGATTGTTCTAAAATTATTACCTTCTTGTCCCCATAAAACCTTAAAGTTTTCTGTGTATTTTGTTTCTATAAAGTTCGTAAAAAGTTTCGTGTAAGAAGGCCCTTTCGCTATAACACCCAATAAATTCAATTGATCTATTAACCACTTTTATAGATCAATAGGGGATTTGTTTGTTTTGCGAAAATAATCAATGAAAATGGCATGTTTAGTGGATGTTTATTTTTCTTACCGCATCTCTTGTGAAACGTTCTTTTGCTTCTCTGATATGCTTTAATCGAACCTTTATGTTTTTACTCTTTCAAAACAACTATAAATTTATGTTGCATCTGTTATTAATCAACCCAAAATATACACCGATCGCAATCGTCAATATTGCAATATGAAAAACAAAACACCAAATCACACACCAACAACAACGATTCAAAATGCACAACACGCCTAAAATCCACCAACAAAATCCACGAATCCGGTTCTTACGCGACACGTTCTCATGATCGAAATCGGTTTCGAAATCGAATTCGAAATAATATTACCAAACAATCCGTAGACCTGTCGCCGGAGGCATTAGAACGCGAAGAACGTGGCGAGGCCAAAGGTACGTTTATGCTGCTGTTATCCTTATTTATCCCCCAGTTTAGAGCAGAAGAAATAAACCATTTACACACACATACAGGACATTTGTACATACAAAACATCGAACATATCGGGTTTCTCTCAAGGTGCTATCGGTTTTATCGCTGTTTTTCAAACCTCACCTGAATTCAAATTAAGTAAATGTTTATTGGTGTTATTGGCTTATGACTGTTTCTAAATAATTTATGATTCATGTTCGGGTGCAAAGCTAATTTCATTCAACACACTAAACACACTCGTTGATTTTTAATAATTAATCAATTTGTTAATTTAATAATGCAATTTTTGGTTTTACCAGCTAAAATATAAAAAAAGTTCAGCTTTTGATGTTCAGCTCAGCAAGTATAGTATATGTTTTTGGGCAGTTTTGTTTACATAGTTTTAGTGACCTAACCCAATCTCTGTCCCAGCTCCCCAGATATATTCCTGCCTTGAGTATTTAAGAGTATTAAGGTTGTAGACGCAGGACTATATCCCGAATATGTAAGCCTTAAACTAACGTCAACCTTCTCTTGGTGATATAGTTACGGAGCCACCGAAGGGACTGCGCGATATCCTTGTGTGCCAAGGTCCCGAGGCCTTCGCCAAGGAAGTGCGCAACCGTAAGGGCCTCCTGCTCATGGACACCACTTTCCGAGATGCTCATCAGTCGCTGCTGGCCACCCGCATCCGATCCCACGACCTGCTGAAGATCTCGCCGTTCGTGGCCCACAAGTTCAACAACCTGTACTCTCTGGAGAACTGGGGCGGTGCCACCTTCGACGTGGCGCTCCGTTTCCTGCACGAGTGTCCCTGGGAGCGGCTGGAGGAGATGCGCAAGCGTATCCCGAACATTCCCTTCCAGATGCTGTTGCGCGGAGCCAACGCCGTTGGCTACACCAGCTATCCAGACAACGTGGTCTACAAGTTCTGTGAACTGGCCGTGCAGACTGGCATGGACATCTTCCGAGTGTTCGACTCGCTTAACTACCTGCCCAATCTGATCCTCGGCATGGAGGCGGCTGGAAAGGCCGGCGGCGTTGTGGAGGCGGCCATCTCCTACACCGGCGATGTCAGTGATCCCAAGCGCACCAAGTACGACCTGAAGTACTACACCAACCTGGCCGATGAGCTGGTTAAGGCTGGCACTCATGTGCTCTGCATCAAGGATATGGCTGGTCTGCTAAAGCCAGAGGCCGCCAAGTGAGTTTAAATAGGAGTTCCTTATATATAGTGAAGTATATTAATCTGTAAATTTGCAGGCTCCTCATCACCGCCATTCGCGACAAGCATCCCGATATCCCGATCCATATCCACACCCACGACACCTCCGGTGCAGGTGTGGCCTCCATGCTGGCCTGTGCCAATGCCGGCGCCGATGTTGTGGACGTTGCCGTCGACTCGATGAGCGGCATGACCTCACAGCCCAGCATGGGCGCCATTGTTGCCTCCCTCCAGGGAACGCCCCTGGACACCAACCTGGACCTGCGCACCGTGTCGGACTACTCTGCCTACTGGGAGCAGACCCGTACGCTGTACGCACCCTTCGAGTGCACGACTACGATGCGGTCTGGAAACGCTGATGTCTACCTGAACGAGATACCTGGCGGCCAGTACACCAACCTGCAATTCCAGGCCTTCTCGCTGGGTCTGGGCGACTTCTTCGAGGACGTGAAGAAGGCGTACAGGGAGGCCAATCTGCTGCTGGGGGACATCATCAAGGTGACGCCCTCGTCGAAGGTGGTGGGAGATCTGGCTCAGTTCATGGTGCAGAACGACCTGACCGCCGACCAGGTGTTGGAGAAGGCCGAGGAGCTGTCTTTCCCCAAGTCAGTGGTGGAGTATCTGCAGGGCTCCATTGGCATTCCTCATGGTGGCTTCCCCGAGCCCCTGCGCTCGCGCGTCCTCAAGGACATGCCCCGCATTGAGGGACGCCCGGGAGCCGAGCTGGCGCCACTGGACTTTGGCAAGCTGAAGGAGGAGCTTAAGGAATCTCACGCCAGCATCACCGATCGGGACGTCATGTCGGCCGCTCTGTACCCACAGGTGACCAACGATTATCTGCATTTCCGCGAGAAGTACGGCCCCGTCGACAAACTGGACACCCGCATCTTCCTCACCGGTCCCAATGTGGGCGAGGAATTCGACGTTTCGCTGGAGCGCGGCAAGACCCTGAGCGTGAAGGCCCTGGCCGTGTCCGCCGATCTCAAGCCCAACGGAATCCGGGAGGTCTTCTTTGAGTTGAACGGACAACTGCGTGCGGTTCACATCCTGGACAAGGAGGCGGTCAAGGTGAGTTTTCTCTTCAATCAATTTTAAACTGAAAAGAACAAGAGACTAATCCTTCATGTTATCTCACAGGAAATCCATGTCCATCCCAAGGCCAACAAGTCCAACAAGAGCGAGGTTGGTGCTCCAATGCCTGGAACCGTCATCGACATCCGCGTGAATGTCGGCGACAAGGTGGAGAAGGGTCAGCCCCTGGTCGTCCTCTCGGCCATGAAGATGGAGATGGTGGTTCAGTCTCCGATTGCGGGCGTTGTCAAGAAGCTAGAGATCGCCAATGGAACGAAGCTCGAGGGCGAGGATCTGATCATGATCATCGAGTAAACCGTGCCCAGGGCTTACCGTGTCCATTGTCCAAGCTGCCACCGCACACCCAATGTAAAATTAAGTCAAACACAGTGATAATCTTAGGGATTCTGTCAGTTGACAGTTGACGTCTCGTCGTCGCCTCTATTTTTATATGAATAACGAAGGAACTGTAGCTCTGTAGCAGGGATATTTTGAGACATGTTTCCTTACCGTTACGCCCCGAAATGCCAACATCTTTAATGTTTCAATGTCATTCAATTCGATTCTGTTAAAATATAGCTTATGGGAAACGGAAACAGGGCTGCATCGTATGTATGAGTGTATGTTTATTCGAGTGTGCCTAAGTGTGTAATGTAGATTAATAGTAGAGCTTTGAACGTCCTGAGCGCACACAATCCTCAAATTCATTTGAATCAAATTTGTACAATTTTTGGAATTTTATATTCGCAACAAACTAAACTCTGTCGAGATATTCCCTTCATCCAGTAAATACGTAAGTGGTTATAAATGTTATATTAACTATTGTCTAATAAACGTTAAACAAAAATAAAAGTATCCTTTATTGTGTATTGTACATTTATGCGTATTAAGTCTTGAATGCAGCTACATCAAGTTTTGAACAATTCATTGCAATTGGATGATTAGCATGAAAATTATTATTGGGAGTTATCTTCCTTCTATGAAGGACCCTTGAATGCCATAATAAATATTAAACTTCGTAGAATTTGCTTTCTTTTTGTATTCGAAGCGTTGGATACCGGGTATCTCAGGCAGTAAATAATAACATGTAAGTCTTACTTTAAATAACATGTGACCTTTCTAAATCTCAAATTTCTATATATCCCTTAGAGAACTCCATATATATTGATATTCCTATATACATACAAAATCCCTAAATGCGATTTTTTTTCTATTTATTCAAATATTTTTTCTTTCCTTAAAACGAAATAAACTAATTTACAACAATCACGAACACGAGAATCTACATGCACTGAACAATGAACTCGAGGAAGGCCAGCTCCTTGTTCAGTTCGGTGACTCGCTTGAAATGCCGCTGGACATAGGGCGTCAGCACCTCGACCATGTTCCCATTGTTGTAGAACCGTTCCTTGGGATCGTGCAGAGCGTCGCCGATAAGGTGTCTTAATATCAGATTGCCGACCTGGGAGTGCCGCGAGTTTGTTGTCCAGGCCTTGACATGCTGCAGCAGTGCCACCCTTTGATCCACATTCAGCTGGTCAACCAACTGGCGGAGCCCATCCTCATCCCTTTCCCGGACAAAGTGGTTGATGATATCATAGCTGGCCTTGGGTCTATTTAGGTTCAGGGCCAGCACAAAGGCCTTATGCAGCTGCTTCTGGGCGTGGAGAAGCGAGTGGAGAGTCTGCTCCTGCTCCAAGGTGGCCTGTCGCTGATCCAGCGCCTCGTTCCGCGTTATCTGCGTTACGTCTCCAAAACGAATCAGCTTAGAGTCAGCTCCTCCGGTGTAAAAGAACCGATTACTTCTGCCGGAAACAGCCAGGGCCCAAACTCGGTCATCGTGCTCATCCAAGGACTGGAGGCAGGTGCTGGTCTTGATGTTCCAAAGCTTTAGCAGGCCATCCGAAGCGGCGGATAGAATGAACTTGCCATGGTCCAGGAACTCGGCTCTAAGGATGGTGCACTCCTGGTCGAAGCGTTTTATGCACGCGAAATTACTGATCGACCAAAGACGAAGCGTGCAGTCCGAGGACGAGGTGAGGACTATCTGATCCACCGGCGAGAAGCGCACACTCCACACTCCTCGTGTGTGCCCACGCAGCACGCCCTGCAGCGAGTTCGATTCCGCCAGCCACACCTTGGCCGTCTTATCCTGCGAAGCGGTCGCCAGGAGCTTGTTGTTCGGGGCATAAGCAACGCAATTCACCTCCTTGTCGTGGGAGAGAGCTGCATAGCGCAGGTTGAAGGAGTACAGGTCGCGGTCCTGTTTGTCCCTGGACAGTCGCCACACCTTCATGCTGCCGTCCTGGCTAACGGAGGCAAATCCCGTCGCTCCGTTGTGCGTCATCGCCACGCAGCCAATAGTGGACGTGTGGCAGTTGGTCTGCTGCGTCAGGCCCTCCAGCGAGCAGTCCTTGTCGTGCTGAAGCCGCCAGAGCCGAATGCTGCAGTCCTTACCCACTGAAATAAGCAGATTCTGGGAAGCGGCCAGGGACATGACAGTGTCCGAATGACCCACGATCAGCTTGCAGTTCATGTCGTGTTCCGTGTCATACAGCTTGAAGTGCTTGCTGTTGGTGGCCACGGCCAAGTAGCGATCATTGTCCCCCATGAAACACATGTCCAGGATCTCATCGTTGTAGCCCACCAATTGCTTGAGAGGCTCCAGGGTTTTGGCGTCGTAGATGAGGATGTTCTGCTCTGTAGTTACCAATGCCAGCTGCTGTAGCTCGCCGCAGTGTAGCAGGCGGCTTATCTGGAAGTCTGACTGAGCCAGCAAGTCCTTGATCTTCCAGGACTTTGTGTCCACCTGCTGCAGCTTGCCGACGCCACTAGCTACGATTATATGACGACCGTCGTCGCCATAGACAACTCCTTCCAGTTCCTCGTACAACGGAAGGACCTTAAGCTGCTTGCTCTCCATCTGCTCCTGAAGCTGCCACACGATCAGCACCTTATCCCGGCTCACGGTCACGAGCTCGTTGCAGTCCAATTCCTTGCTTTTAAAGCTGAGACCTGTTACTTGCGAGAGATGTCCCCGCATCTTGTGTAGCAGCGTTTTGGTGCTGTAGTTCCACCCGTAAATCGTGTTATCCGCACCCACGGCGTAGATCTCCTTTCGCAGGACATTTGGATGAAAGACTATAAACCAAGCCGGTCCGGAAAAGTCCTTTAGAGCGCCCAGGCAGCTGTTGTTAGAGTAGTCCCACAGCCGCAGCGTGGCATCAGCGCCGCCGCTGGTGCAGATCAGCCTGCCGCACGGACTGAACTCGATCCGAATGACGGGTCCCTTGTGCTGCGCCTTCCACAGCTTCAATAGCTTGCCGGTGGCCAGTTCCCAGAGCCTTAGCAGTCCACTTCGATGGGCGGTCACCAAATGCTCTTGAGACAATCCAAAGCACGTTATAGTGTCCTCCTCTACATCGATGTCGTCCGCACTGGCGGCGGCCTTTTTCTTTTCAGCCGTCGAAGAGGAGTTACTGGACACCCCAAAGCTCTGCAGAATCTGTGATGTCTGCACCGCGACCTGGACGACGGATGCGCCGTTTAGGCAGTAAAGGTGCTGCCCGTCCGCGCTCCAGTTAATATCACCGCCGACGTAGAAGTTTGTGTAGCGCGCCTCCGCCGCATAGCTTGAATTAATAAGTTGTTACTACTAGGAGACTACTTTTTATTTAAAAATTACCTTTTCTCGCTCAAATTCGCTAGCATGTTTCGTTGATAAACAAATTATACAAATTTAGAACCTCGTGCGCGCTGAACTAGAGCTGTAAAGACACCGATACAACTATCGATATATCCATGTTTTCGAAACGTCAATGTTTTTTACATTCTGAGAATCAGTGTTGCCAACATTTTTCAGGAAGAAGCCGCCAGATGGGACAAAAATAAAAGCGAAAAAAAGCTAAAATTCTGTTAAAAAAGCCGGAAAAAAAGCGGAATACAATTTTATGTGCTTTTCGTAAAAAAAACACATCTGAGTACAAAAGAAATATAAAGTATGTTTATTAATACATATTGAA
The DNA here is from genome assembly GCA_008042635.1 of Drosophila nikananu. NCBI lineage: Eukaryota > Metazoa > Arthropoda > Insecta > Diptera > Drosophilidae > Drosophila > Drosophila nikananu. Next base: position 138,985 of record VNJV01005776.1, on the reverse strand, counting down.
ATTTCGTAAAACTAAAATAGAAATTCAATTGATCAGTGATCAATTGATTCAAGTGATCCACTGAGGCAGTTGAAGTATGTTGAGCGACGAAGAGGCAAAGCGCCAATTCTTGCTCGGCAGTTTTTGTAGGCACTTTAACATATTTAATTATTTTATTTTCTTTGAGGGTGCCTACAAATCCCACTTGTTTTTTGGTATTGCTGTGTGCGCGAACATCCGACAACTTTGCGGTTATGCCACACTTACAATAAGCGCACAAAACCCGGGTTGCATCGGTTGGATCCTTTTGCATCCACCCTTTAAACTCCGGGTTTTGCAACCACGCATCACGAAACTTTTGTTTGTAATTCTCTTTTGGCATTTTTACACTTTTTCACTTTTCTTACGCGTGCATTTCATATGTATTTTACCAAGAGTGAACTCAATTAACGCAATCGATTACAATAAATGCATAGAGCTGCCAATTTTATTAAAAAATAAAAAAAGCGAAAAAAATCTTTACGAAAGCAAAAAAAAGCTATTTCTCCCGCCTCCCGCTGTTTTCAAATTTTCCCCCGCTGTTGGACTTACAAAACCGTCAGATCTGACGGGAAAAAAGCTAAATTGGGAACACTGCTGAGAATTAAAAAAGAAAGTCGTGTAAATTGTATGCAAATAATTATTTTTCCAAATAATTTTTTATAAAGCTATTAATAAAATATATATATATTTTTTGCCTTTATTTTTTTTCGTTGTTTCTCCTTTTCTGTTCTCGATCCAAATAAAGTACTCTTTTTACGATCCTCTTTACATTTAATATATATCGATAGCCCTATCGTTTGTTCTTAATGCTATACAATCGTCCTCATCGATAATAGTGTTATTTAATATATTATATACGCAATTTGAAAAAAGTATCGGGTAGAGGTGGACTATGGCAACCGAACTATCGTCATCGATAAGCCCCTATGTTTTTGCCATACCTAGGCAAAAGCCGTCAAATCATCCTCGTTCATTCATACAACCAACCAAAAATTTAACAAACTTCGCCTTTTAATTGCTTAAATTACGAATTAAGTCTGCAAAATGAGCACTATTGGCACCGGTGTAAGTAACAGGCTACCAGGATTGTAGCTTAGAGATAATAACCCATTTGTTCGCACTTGCAGTACGATTTGTCGGCCTCGCAATTCTCGCCGGACGGTCGCGTTTTCCAGATCGACTATGCCTCGAAGGCGGTGGAGAAGAGCGGCACCGTTGTTGGTATCCGCGGCAAAGACGCCGTGGTGTTGGCCGTGGAGAAAGTCATCAGCAGCAAGCTGTACGAGCCGGACGCCGCCGGACGCATCTTCACCATCGAGAAGAACATCGGCATGGCCGTAGCAGGCTTGGCAGCCGATGGCAACTATGTCGCGGACATTGCCCGCCAGGAGGCGGCCAACTTCCGTCAGCAGTTCCAGCACGGCATTCCGCTGAAACACCTGTGTGAGCGCGTCTCCGCCTATGTCCACGCCTACACCTTGTACAGCGCCGTCCGTCCCTTCGGTCTGTCCATCATATTTGCCTCATGGGACGAGGTGGAGGGCCCACAGCTGTACAAGATCGAGCCTTCCGGCTCCTTTTTCGGTTACTACGCCTGCGCCAGCGGCAAGGCAAAGCCACAGGCCAAGACCGAAATGGAAAAGCTTAAGACGGACATGAAGACGGATGATCTCGTCAAGAGTGCCGGTGAAATGTAGGTTTAATTTGCTTTGCTACTGCCTTATCTAGTTAAAATCACCTCTAATATAAAATTTTTGTTTCTTAGCATTTACAAGGTCCACGACGAGCTGAAGGACAAGGACTTCCGTTTCGAAATGGGAATCGTTGGCAAGTGTACGGATGGCGTGCATCTGATCAATCCCACCGAACTCACTGAGAAGGCGCGCAGTGCCGGTGAAGCCGCCAACAAGGAGGATGACAGCGATAATGAAACGCATTAATTCGTTTGTGGCAGAGAATCTAATTCTGGGCCCAAATATAATACATTAGTTTTATATATTTCCCCTAAACCGCAAAATAAAACAAATCGGGTAAAAAAAATATTATGTTATTGCATTTGTCATTTATTTTAACAACATACATATGTTAATTGCGAAAAAAAATTGCAAGGCAAAATTAATTTTTCTTTTAATAAAACCAGAACTAGTTTAGGCAATCCTTGCCAAACAATCTATCGAATAACAATCGATTGAGTCTTTGTTATCGCCAACAGCTGTTGTAGTTTCGCGCCAGAAATAGTTTTTGTTCCAATTCAACCACAAACGGACTGACATTTATGTGTTTTTACAATGACTACTCTTATAGAACAGTTAATAACAAAAATGGGTCTGCGGGACGAGCCCAGAATTTTGGAGTAAGGCTCAAAGCTCCTAGTAAAATATACAAAGAGTAACAAAATCCTTTCTAGGAAAACCACCGAATTGGTGCGGCTGCTGGAGCTGCGTTCCACAAATGTTCCCCTGCAGATCAACGAGTACGGCAAAATAGTCCTGTGCGCCGATCTGGCGTCCTGTGTGCTAGGCATAGGCTTCGACAAAGAGCAGGCCCTCAAGCTGTCCGGTTTACGCAAGAGCCACTACATCAACAACAAGCGCATGTTCGAGAAGCTGCTGGATTTGAACAAGCTGGCCAGCGTGAATGACATCTGCGTACAGCTGAGTCTCAACGAGGTGACCCGCAAGGCCGAGGAGCTTATGACCCTGTTTAAAGCGTTGGCGGCCTCAGAAGGCACTGACACTGACACCGAGCATCCTCAGTATGCCGCCATGGCAGTTTTCCAAGCCTGCCGCCTGCTGAAGAAAAAAGTGTCCAAGACGAAGTTTATGCCCTTCAGTAATCTGCGACCCAGCCAATGGCAGCAGCTGGAACATCAATGGGACAACATGATAGCCAAGCATTACAAGGAGAGCAAAGTGATGTCCGCTACCGATATGGAAGAGAAGCTGAAACAGAGCCAGCAGGAAAGCATCAACGGAAAGGATGCCAAGAAGGCACAGAAACCACAAGAGGAGGATTACGAGAAATGGAAGTCAAGGATGCTGGCTATGGCTCAAGCCAAGCTGAAGGAAATGGAAGCATCGAATGCAGAAGACGAGTTCGTAGATATCGAAGTCTAAGTTAACTTATTTTACATTTTTTAACATTGTCCATGTGAAATCCAGTCTTATATCTGTTAATTATTCGCTTTTTAATATAAAACATTCTCATTAGTTTTAGGTACAAAGAAGCACGTTACAAAAGAATAAAAAATGATCCGTCGTTATATGATGTAGAGAGACCTAATTGCAGAGTTTCCTATGATACTACAGGACTAGTCACATTTCTTAGTTCTCAAGCTTATAATTAGTTTCCGTTTTGTTTTGCATGTGATCAATTAATTTCTCTCCCACGTCAACGAGATTTCCATGCTTGTCATGTGCTAAAAAATAAATAGGGGACATATTTTTCATTATATTCCCAAAGGCTCTGTAAAAAGTGAACTCACAGCTGTACACGACGAGATGCACTTCGTTTCGGGTCTCCGGACACTTGGCAATAAGCTCCTTCAAATGCTTGGCAAACTTGAGCCAGATCTCCCGCTTCAGCTCTCGCATCTGCCAGGTGGCCGACAAGTTGGATTGCATGGCATCGTAGAAGGACAACATGGGTGTGGCGCCCTCAATGGCAAAGTAATAATTTTTCCCATTAACTTGTCGGGTCAGCCTGTAGACGTCATGCTTGAACGGACGATCGACTCCGGCTCTGTTAATGAATCTCGTCTCCAGAGGCTAGCAACAAAGAAAAGTTCGGCTAAAAAAGGGACATAATTGAAAAAGAACGCAGTTACCTCAGCTTTTTCCAATAATTTACTGTCGAGTACGCCTTTGACCCACATTTCATCGGGAATAAGAATAACGAGTCGGTCAATTCCGAAAGTGACATCGTTTTTATCCTACAGAGAACACATATGTTTTAATATTTGTATTATATAAAACACGACTTTACCTCATATACCGCTATACGATGTTTGAGCCCATCGTCCTTGAGGCCGGGCAGGGCCAGCTTTATGTACCCGTGGAAGTAGTTCGATGCCATGCCCTCCGCATAGTCCAGCCCGTGCGGCTCCCTTATCCATTTTAAGTATTATAATTGAAGTTAATTTCTACATACCTTTTTGCTTCCAAGGACGAATTACCATTATCTTACCTTATCCATTTTGAGTAGGTCAGGGTGCTTGAACCCAGATCACTGAAAATCCAGTAGAGTGGCATATATAACAAAAAGGCAGCTGTGGGAACAATGCTTTTAAAATCGCCAGTCATAGATGTCCGCGAGAATCCCACGAGAATCAAGGCCATCAAGAGGTAAACCGATTTGTTGCTGTACGCGAATCCCCGACGCAGGATCGTCCACAATCGATCCTCGGGCAAATAGTAGTTGACGTAGCGCCAATACTCGACGCCGCAGAGGAAAAGGCGCTTCAGGAAGTCAGCCAGAAAGACGGTAGCCACGATGCGAAAAGTGGTGTCTGAAGTGAATCATTATTTAGCGTACTAATCACTCGACGGGAACTTCGCGCGATCTTACCTATGTAATCTCCGATCATTTTTTTGATATAAAAACATTTGGTGCCCTTCACCGTCTCAACCTTCCCCTCTTCCTCGTCGACTTTGTTTGAGATTGCCATTTCCTCGACCATATGGAGCTTTGGGGTTGCCAGATTAGTTTCAAGAATTCGCAATAATTTTGCTTCTTATCGTGCTTTGCGTCCTTGTATAAACAACTTGTGTACACTCTTGAAAATATAATATAAGCGCACATAAGAATGGATATTTGAAGTATGTGTATATGTAAATTTGTAATGCGCGATACTACTAGACTCCGGGGACTTCAGTTTATGGATTGGTTTAAACAATAATAACTTAAAAACGTTCTTTAATATGTAATTGCTTAATATTCCAGATAAAACTTTCATTTATATGTATGTAGCTGCCAACTGGTAAGTTTTTAAAAGTTAAAAAATTTAGCCGAATACTTAAAGGGTATAAAAACGTCGTTTTTCTTGATATGAAACGTGTGTGAAATGTGTTTTGGCTATTTTTGGCGCTATTAAATTATTTGTATTTGTACACATAAATTATTGTTGGCAAATGTTTATTGTACATAATCAATGAACTTCATTGTTCTGTATATATATTTATTTAGATTTGTTAGAAGAGGGTGCGACCGTTTTTATCAACCGTTGAAGACGTGGTGAGCACTTTTAAAGCGTGACAGGAATTGTAAGTTAATGTTAAAATTTTGACACCTTTTTTAAATACAAAAGAGATAACCAAATATAGTGAACTTTATGTCATATAAAAATAATTTGTGTTATCTTCAAAAAATAACTATAACGAAATACATTGTCACCCATTATTTATTTTTATTTGTAGTAACACTAGCCTACTAGCCTAGCCTAGAATCTAGTAAAAACTTAGATAAACCTTTAGCATAGATACAAGTTTAACACTTTTAAGACAAGTAACCGCAATAGTCACCACAAGCACCAGGCACGAACAACGCAATTAATTTAAAATTTAAATTAAAGTCTTCAGACTGTAATGATTAATAATTGGCACCAATTTATCAGCTCTACTTATTTACAGTTTACATATGTATGCCCTAGGCCTCCAATTAATTACAATTATAATTGAAGTTAAATTCTACATACATACATACCTTTCACTGCTAGAGACGAATTACAACTGAATAAGCCAAAATTTCAGAGCTTAATGCGAGGTTTAATCGAGACTTCCATTTTATTTTATTTATTTGTTATTCAGATTTCTATTCTGATTGCGACTGCATGATCTCATGATCTACGAAAGACTGGTGAGATGTTCCTGGGATCTCCCAGTTTCAATCAAAAATGCCCATTAAATCTATTATTGAAATATATTTAACAATAAGACCGCAGCGAACATTTAATTGAATCCCAATACTTAGAGAGACCAACTGTGAACTATTTTATTTATTCATTTGTTATATTAATTTATATTATGACAAGTTTCGTAAATTATGCTGCTAGTTACTAGAGTTTGAAATTAATTTTGGTGGATATTGAACAGGAAATTATTTATTGGGATTGCTAAGTTAAATTAATATCATATGCCTAGATACAGGAGTACACATGGTTCAGTATTGTTCATTTAAATATTTTATTTGATTTGATTTCCTTAGTTAAAGTTTAGTTACAGATTTGATTAGATTAATTTAGTTTAAAGTTTAATGTGGAGGGAATATTTGAGGTATTCGATAGCTTATATCGATATTAAAATAGATTTAATATCGAACAATATTAAATAAAAATATCGTAGTTTCGATATTTTGGCCAACAATAAATCACGATATCATCTTTTAAAAAAATTGTGTTTATTATGCTTAAAAATTGCAAATAATTTCGACGGATTCGGATTTTATAATGTCCCACAGTGTGCGCCAATAATTGTTAAAAATCAATACTATTACCAGGTGCTGGCACCACAAAATGTGATCTGAACTTTCTTCCAGGAAAACTTGGAACAATTTATAATTGGATAAGGCAAGACGAGTACCTCGTACTTAATTTCTACGCTTATTACTCATGAATGCAGTTTTTGTGGTTAGATGGTAGTGCTAAGTGTCTGCCTTTTGGATTTCACAGATTCGTTCGAGAGCACGTCATCAGTGACGCGTCTTTGTTGACTTCGTTTCGATCCACTGATAACCCAGGAGAGAGGAGCTGGGGAGCTGGAAGATCTAAGAGCTCAGGCCGCACCCTAAACAAAGGAGAAAAACAGCAGCTGCATCAGCATAATGCCGATACTATATAGCGTTATATCGCGGGGCAGCACGGTGCTGGCCAAGTTCGCGGAGTGCGTAGGTAACTTTGCCGAAGTCACGGAGCACATCATCGGCCGTATTGGGGTCCATAACCACAAGATGACATACAACCACGGCGAGTACCAGATCCACTACACCTGCGAGAACAAGCTGGTCTACATGTGCATCACCGACAACGTGGGTGAACGAACCGGCGGCCCAGTTTACAGAAGCCGCCGCTGTGTGTTGCCCAATCGATAATATCTCTCGTTTCTCTTGTAGGAGTTCGAGCGCTCTCGGGCCTTCCTCTTCTTGGCGGATGTCAAGCAGAAGTTCATCCAAACGTATGGCCTGCAGGTGGCCACGGCCATCGCCTATGCCATGAACACCGAATTCTCCAAGGTTCTGGCCCAGCAGATGGTATACTTCAGTCAGTCGGGCGAGGTGGACACCATTTCGCGGGTCCATGGGCAGATAGACGAGCTAAAAGACATTATGGTTAAGAATATTGGTAAGTCAGCAGCTAAAAATATGAGACACCTATGCTATAGCCTTCCTATGTTTGCAGATAGTCTGCGTGATCGCGGCGAGAAACTGGAACTGCTGGTCAATAAGACCGAAAACTTGAGCAATAATGTAAGCTGAAGCAGACTGTTTACCCCAACGCCTATTAGACCTTTGTCTTTTTCAGTCCGTTGCATTCCGCAAGGCCTCGCGAAACTTGGCGCGGCAAATGTTTTGGAAGAACATCCGGATCTACGTGGTGGTGGGCCTGGTGATAACCTTCATCGTCTATGTGATCGTGAGCATGGCCTGTGGCGGTCTCGCCTGGCAGTCCTGCGTCTAAGGGCTCGCTGGCCGCGTTGTTTATATTGTTATAAGCTCTACAACACATGTATATTTGCATATAAAGCTCTGCAGTACTCTCATTATCTATGTTCTATGTAATAAACGTGAATGTATACAGGTTTAAAAGATAATCCGCCTTCATTTGTCCTCGACGTAGACCACATCGTTTGCCTTGACCTTGCCCGGCAGCCGCAGTCCCAGGTGAACGCCCAGAGCCGGGGAACTGAAGTTGAACAAGCGATAGCTGTGGAAAGACGCAAATAATACACAATTGATAGAATTTATCAGCAAGCTAGAAAGAAAGTGACTCACCTCCGTAGCGTCTTTAGTGGTTCGCCGTCGATGTCCCTCTCCGCCGTCTTGGTATTTATGTTCGGCAAAATGCAGCGAGTGCAAGGGGCCACCGATCGGAAAACTGCATCTTCCCCGATGCGCATCCACTGCCAATTGTCCTCTGCATAGGGTTCGTCCACATCCATTTTAAGTTCGAAATTACCACGGAATTGTAGAGCATCTACGGGATTCTTGAGCCGAGTGTTCAGATCGTCCACCGATGCAAGGTTCATCAGCATGAAACTGGTGGCATCATTGAAGGTGCCCTGTGGGAGGAAACACAATGAGCGGATTGTAGATAGTTTCCCAAAAATAAACCCAAAACTTACCGAATCCTCTTGCCTCAGGAAGGGCATGTGCTTCAGTCGAGGATTAGTACTCCTCACTGGCTTCGGGTAGGGATAGTGGACTAACTTCAGGCCGCTGTCCTTCTTCAAGATGGCCTGGGAGAACCAAGTATTGATGCGGTCACCGCAGGGCATCACGTCCACGGGTACGCCCCAAACGGAGGTGCGCACATCCTTGCCGGAGCTCTCCAGCTGCTCAAAGTCCAGCTCCAAGTCGCGCAGCCCTTCGTAACTGAACACCAGCTTGCTGGCGGATACCTTCTTCGAACGGATCTGAGTCATGTGCGGATAGACGCGGGCCGTGATCATCTCGTTCTCGTCGCTGACCACCATCAAGGTGCGATCCCGAATGCCCTCGTAGGACATGCTCAGCACATCGCAGTCGAATTCCACACCGGGCTTGGAAATCTCCATGGGAGCACAGGATTTGACCGGAAAGAAGTGAATCCTTTGAACGGTGCCTACGCGGCGCCATTTCTGGGGCATTACATCGCGAGTCAGGTGGCGGTACAGCAGGTAACTGGCACCGCCCGCAGCTAACAGGCCAACGCCCACGCCGATCAGAGCCTTCGGACTTAGGTCAAAAGTCGAGCTGCTTCCACTGGCTGCAGGATAGTTTCTGTTACTAGGTGGGACTGCAATTTATCCCAATTATTTACTCACTTGCCATCTTCTTGTTTATTGTACCACTTGTTGCTTTCTCTGCGCCAAAAGCTTCACTGATTAGATTGCCCGTTGATTGAAGGAAAGCAAAGCTCTTTGGAAGATCGTACCCAAGGCTGGACAATAATTCCGGTCATTTTAAAACCTTAATTGAAATTGCAATGCATAATATTATTAATTGATGATAACGAATGTAAGTTAGTTTTGCTGAACATTATTCTTGAGATATTAAAGCTGAAACAGGTTTTAATCGCATAAAATCCTATATGAATGGCTTTCTTTCCCTCCCAAATTCACATCCCTCGTCGGTCAACATATTTATCGATAACTGCTATCGAGCAAGAAGCCGGCAGATTTGTTTACATTTGTTCAAGTCTGTTTTTTGCTTATATTTCGGATATCTAACAACTACATCGAATGCATTAATTCAAGCTCCCTACGGTGATTTTCAAAAAATGAGCGAGAACCAATCAACGGATAAAAGTAAGCCAAAAACGAACTCTTCAACCCCCACCGATTCCGATACCGCTCCGGAGCTGGATGTGACCAGTGAGGTATTCAATCCCCTAAGAGCCTTGTACGAGCCCAACTACAAGGTAACGGATGCAGTTCCCAAGGTTCTCTACCAGAATCTGGCCGCCTTCGAGAGTGCCCTCAAGAAGTATGGCATCTGGCAGCTGAACAAGCGCCAGAAATCGGAAACTGGATCGGGAAATCAAAAAGAACAGCAGCAGAAGGAAAAGCCATCCACATCCAAAGGTGCTACAGTAGCTATGGCAGAGGTCCCTCAGCGCCGCTTCGAGCTGCATCAGATGCCCACGACCAGAACGTCAAAAAAGAAGCACCAACGCAACATTTTCACCTACATGGATACGAGCGTTGGTCCGCTGGCACTGCTCAAGAAGTGTGTGCAGCTCCCGAAAGAAAAGGACATCGTGCCCTCCAGTAAACGAATCCGAGTCCGTGTAGTAATCCGCAAACAAGGAGTGGTGGGCGGCAGCGTAGAAGGTGATCTGCTCGCCTTTGACAAGCAGTGGAATCTTCTCCTTCGGAACGCTACAGAGACCTGGAAGCGCCGGAAATACAGCTACGGGCAGCAGAATATCTGCGACACACCTGTGGATTGCAGCGATCGGCTAAAAGAGCTGGGCATCACCCTGCCCAGGATGCAAGTGAAATGTCTGAACAGAAAGAACGTGGAGATAACTAGAGATTTACCACAGGTCATGATTCGCGGTGAAAATATCGTTCTTGTTAGTTTAATAGATACGCCAAAATAACATATAGCCGTGTTTCATTGTTAACTGGTGTACTCCATGGGCACGCACTCCTCGGCGGCCACCTCATCGTCCTCCATCAGGTGCTGCAGGCTTTCATTGGGATAGCTAAAAAAATCCGAAGTCAAATTAAGGTTTGCGTGGGGCATAAGTCATATATTACCACTTGGAGGGACTCTCATCGCTGAGCATCGTGGTGGGCACAGTGGCCGAGGTACACTCTGGGCTCATCAGTTCAATGGGCGTGGGCCGTCGCTCCTGCAGCTGGCGGGCAATTTCTGCTGTGCTCAATCCAGGTGAAGCCTCTTTGGGGACAGCCTGAATCTGGATTTGTTGTTGCTGCTGCGAGGGTGAAACTGTGGCCGTGAGCTGCCTTTTCACGGCAGTAGCCTGCATTCCGTGATTGGAGGGCATCATTCCGGTCAGAATTTTGCGCCTGCGACCGCGTGTGGCGCCCACAGTGGGCATGTGCGGGGGCATTCCTGGAACTCCAAGTGCTCCCTTGTCTTTGTGCTTTCGGCGTATGGTTTCTTTGGGTGTTTGGGAACCTCCGGTCACCCCGGAAGTGGATGCTGAGGCGTTCTCTGGCTCCGAATCGGAGCTGTCGGTGGCATCACTGTCGCTGGAGTCCTTGGCAGGCTTCTCGTACATCAGCAGGCGATCGAGTAGAAATGTGCGATCGCGGGACACCTTTAGCAGTCTTCGCTGATTCGTATGCAACAGATCCTGGAAATATTCGTTCTCCTGTAAACACAAAAAGCTGTGACTTCAACATTGCCAAGCTCAACTTAATGTATTTACGTAGATGAGGAATTTCAGCTTCTTCTTCAGGTTTTTGTAGCGCTCCTTGTAGTCCACAGCTATGCCTCCGCCAATTCCCATTCCGGCGGATGCAGAAGATGAACTCGCGAGCGCCGCGCCATGAGCTATTGACTGCACACGATCCCTCGCCGGCGGTGCGGGTTCGTCGTCGCTCTCCGTCTGTTGTGGTTCGTCCTTGATGGCGGCCTCCCCCTGGTTGGCCAGGGACCGACAATACCAGCCCTCGAGCATATTATTTTAATTTAAATCCACTTTCTGTTTATTTTTCCTCGTATACATGCCAGGCAGTGGTGGGAGAGCTTCGATAGTTTCGAAGGTCGAGCACTTATCGATTAATAACATTATCGGCGGGATTTTGCGAATAGGTCATTTGAATTCCAAATTGGTTTGCAATATAATTTTAATTGTTTTTATTTTTATTCATTGGATTTTAATTATAAATATAAAGATTTAAAGCTTGGCATACTGCCACTCATGCACCACCATCGACGGAAGAATGTCCTTCAGAGTTTGGGCACCGATAAGCGCCATGGTGATCTCGAAATCCTTTTTGAGAACGCTCAGCATCTCCTCCACACCCTTCTGGCCGTTGTAGGCCAGTCCCCAGACGGCTGGACGACCAACAAACACTGTCTTGGCCCCAAGAGCCAAGGACTTGAAGATGTCATTGCCCTGCATGATGCCGCCGTCCAGCATTACCACCAGATCGTCGCCCACGGCCTTCACAATTTCCGGCAGGGCTTCAATCGATGCCGGGACCGTGTCGATTTGACGTGCTCCATGATTGGAAACAATAAGGCCGGCGCATCCAAACTCCCGGGCCAACACAGCATCTTCAGCGGTTAGTACTCCCTTTACTACTACGGGCAGTTGGGTGATGCTCTTCAGCCAAGCGATATCCTTCCAGGTGATGGTCGGGTCAAACTGACTGGACACATACTCGTTGATGCCAGATGCGCCCATGCTGGGATTACCCACACCGGTGGCCTTCACGCCCTGGAAGTTGCCCAGAGTCAAGTGCGCGGGTAGGCTGAAGTTGTTACGGACATCGGCACGTCGGTGTCCGAATATTGGGGCATCGATGGTCAGGACGAGGGCCTTGAAGTTGGCCTTTTCGGCACGACGGACCAACTTTTCCGTGACGGTTCTAAAATCGAGGTAAAGAATAAGTAAATTATATTTATTTAGCTTATAATTTTATCATACCGATCCTTGTAGATGTACAGCTGAAACCACTTCACGGTATCCGGTGCACCGGCTGCCAGATCCTCCAGCGATGTGGTCGAAAGGGTGCTGAGAATGAAGATGGAGCCAGCCTTGCCGGCGGCCCTGGCATTGCCAATCTCGCCGTCCGGATGCGCCATCTTTTGCATGGCCGTGGGAGCAATCCCCAGAGGCCACTTCATCCGCTCGCCGAAAATCTCACAACCAATGTCTAGGCGAGAGACATCCCGCAAGCAACGTGGACGCAGCCGAAGACGGCGGAAAGCTTCGCGGTTCAGGCCCAAGGTGAACTGCTCACCGGCACCGCTTCTGTAGTAGTCTAAAGCATTCTTCTCCAGGTGGCCAGCGGCCTTCTTCTCAAAGTCCTCCACACACACCAAAGCCATGTCTGTTACGTAACCCAGGGGAATGGAAATGTACAATGTTTGCCCACACTTTTCAGACTATAACTAAAACCAGATTGTGGACCAGATTCAAAAGCATTTGCCTGGCCGGGTCCATAAACCTAACCGATCGCGATAAGCACGCTGTCTGCCGGCTGCAACTGATAAGCTGCCCCTCCCCGTGCCGAGATGAAGTCGCCCAGGTCTCGCCCAGAGATCATCCCAAAGAGACGACGCAGTTTCCCAGCTCCACACGGGGGGTAACTGAGGCGATAAGCGCTCACTTTTGTTTCGTCAAGATTAAGGTTAATGGAAATCACGTACCTCTTGCAGACTGACTTCCGAGGCGTCCAATGTCCACTTTTCACACGGAATCAATCGCTGGTTTCCTCTTCCTCCTTCCCTCAAGCGAATGTAAACTCGCTGGGAATTGTGAACTATCAACGGGTTTATTTCAAAAGCAACGAAAATGTTTGTAAAAAAACTCACTCTTAGAACTAGTTAACCATAGGTGGGCGCTCTAAACGCTGTACATCGTCTTTAGGTTGTTGAAGTACTCCAGATCCTTGGCGCTGATCGAGGGCACGAACTTGTTGAATGACCTGCTGAAGTCGTCAGACTCCACGATGACGTTTTCAGGCAGCAGTTCCTCATTCGTTATGGCCCCGCTCAAGTGCCTGTCTATGATGCGTCTCACGGCCGAGAGCCAAGCATTTGAGCAAATGGAGTATAGATCTGCTCCGCTCATTTCACTCTTCAGCCGCTCTGCAATCTCATCCATGTTGACGCCATCAGCCAGGGCAAAGCGCTGAGTCTGTGCCCGCAGCACGGCTGCCTTGTCATCGGCTGTGGAGCAGGGACCAACGTAGAAAAGCTTGTCGAAGCGACCGGGACGCAAAAGGGCGGGGTCAATCAGATCCGGACGGTTGGTAGCTGCCAAGATGAAGATTGGTTTGCTGGTGTCGCCATCGCTCATGCCATCCATCTCTGCAAGCAGTTGCGAGACCACGCGATCCATAACGCCTCCGGAATCACCGGCCACACCTCGATTGGGAGCCAGCGAGTCCAGTTCATCTAGGAAGAGGACACAAGGCGCAGCTGACCGGGCCCGAGAGAAGACTTCGCGAACATTCTGTTCGCTCTGGCCCACATACATGTTGAGAAGCTCCGGTCCCTGGACGGACAGGAAGCTAAGGTTGCACTCGGTGGCCACGGCCTTGGCCACCAAAGTCTTGCCCGTTCCCGGCGGTCCGTAGAGCAGAATGCCCGATCGCCTCAAGTTCTTGCCCATGAGGTGAACATGCTTCAGCGGTAACCCGATGCTGCTCTGGATCTCGTCCTTCAGCTTGGCCAGACCACCGATATCCGACCAATACACCTTCGGCACTTTGGGTGCACCCAAACTGTCAGCAAAGGAGCTCTGCATGTCGCTTAAATTCTTGGCGAAGTGCGAAAGATCCAGTGTGCTGCTGCCGTGTCGTTGGCGACTCTTCAGGCGAATGGCACTGTCGTAGAGCAGCTGTAGGTCGCCCAGGAGAAAGCCTTGCGACTTGGTCGCTACCTCCTGAAGCACATTGATAGTGTTTCTCCAATTGGGACTGACACGGGACATGAATTGCGCCTGGTTTTCTCTCGAGAACAAGGGCAGGCGGTCGATGGCCTTTTGGTTGTGGATCACATCGTTAAATGTCTCTCGCACATGCATCCAGCGCAGGATCTCGAATCGCTCCTCCTTGTTGGGCATCTCTATGCTGATGATCTCCAGGAACAGGCTCTGAATCATGGGCTTTAAGTGTTTGTCGCTGGTTAAGGCCACCACCACCACTGGGTGCTTGCGATCTTTGGTAAAAAGCTCCTGGACCTGCACATGGAAGGCCGATAGCAGACGCAGATCCTCGTTGCCCTCGTTGTCGATGCCAAAGATCTCAAAGTTGTGGAAGCAAATTAGGAGCGGCTCGCTAACTTGGCTCTTGGCGAAGACCGCCTTTAACTTCATCTCCGTGTGTGAGGGCACCTGCGAGACAATCTCCGCGCAGTCTGCTCCGTACAGATGCATACCCAGTTCCTGAGCCACGGAATTGATGAGCTTCGTTTTTCCGGAGCCCCGCTCGCCCTGTAGCAGGAACACGGGAAAGATGTGCTTCGCGGATAGGCAGGCGGACTTCTTGGGCAGGAAGGCGTCCACCGAGGAGCGCAGCAGTTGATACGCCCTCCGGAGTCCGCTTGGATAGTTCTCAACGATGGCAAAGTTGTCCAGCACTTGGCGCGGCAAAAAACTGTGGGCAGATGGCACTTGAACCAGGTTGCTGAAGCTCTTGGCCACCACCGCCTGCAGCTCGAACTCGCTGCCCTTAGTCTCCAAATGAATACACTTGAAGTGGACGTGTTGAAGGTAGGCGAAGATCAGGTAATAGTGCGCATAGGAGGCAGTGCCCACCAAGTCCGCATTCAGCTCGATCCGGTAGGTGTGACCGCGATGCAGCAGGCGCGGGGTGCTGAAGTAGTTCGTCAGTATGAGCTCTGTCAGTTCAGCGGGCAATTCGTGCGGATCGGTCAGCATGTATACATGCGCCTTGGTCGCTATGCCGGGTATGGTCTGCTCGTCCGCAAAGTGGTCCAGCTGCACCCAGCAGTTGGAGCGGATGCGAAAGCGGTCCATGATATTGCCGTAGAAGTTTTCCTGACGTAAAAAAATCGTTAATAAGCTTGTAAAGACTTTGCTTGAGATTTACCCACCTGCACATAAAGACAATTCGGTTGACACTGGGCCACCGGCAGTATCTGGGCCACTATGGTGTGCGGCGCCTCCTGCAGCATTTGCTTAATGACCGTTTGAGACGCGGACTTCCCATTTGCTGCCTGATTGACCGTTCCCCTGCCATTGCCACGGATAACCAAGTTGACAAAGTTAACGTCCGGCGACTCCGCATAGCTGTCGTATACGTCCTGGCTGGCGAAGACTATGTGCTCCGACTTGATCAGCTCGTTCTTGATCAGCAGTTCGTAGAGGCGATTCGGAATAGGGGTCAGAAGCAACTTGCCCTTGTAATATTTGGCATAGCGCCAATATACGGCATATGTGAGATATCCGGGAAAGAAGAACCAGGGCCACTTGGGCGCCAGTAGCTGCACGGCAGAATTGTAGCCCTCGATTAGCTCCTGCATGCGACCGGAGAAGCTGTACCTCGGCTGTCCGGGATCCTGCTGATCGAACGCCACCGAATTTCGTTTGCCGGCGACCTTTTTCTGCGGGCGTTGAACGGCAATTAGTTAATGGATGTTATGAAAAAGCTGATAACCTACCGCAGCATCATTTTCATTCATTTTTTACAAAAGGGAGCGACAAAAACACAACAGAAAGCACGAGTACAAGGGTTAGTTTCGACACGGAGAGTCAAAGTTCAAGGAGTTGGAGGAAGGGCAGCACACAGTTACACTGAAATAAGGAATGGCAAGTTGATTCTGTTAATGCACAGCCAGATATTACCCTTGGCGCTTATTATTCTGCATCTTAATTAGCTGTTACGTTAGTTTTTACCTTTTTTATTATTACTCTTCTCTTCATGTTACGAATGTTTTGGTTATCGTTCTGCGTTATCGCTATCAGTTTATTTATCAGGTAAGAAAAATACTGACAAATACCAAAATAGTTCGTCTCCTAATACTTTTCTAAGTTTTCTGTGCTGACGAATCGTTATAATTTAATGGTTTAATTTTTTTATAAATGTTTCCCTATGTAGAGAAATAACGATTAAATGCTAGTAAACTTATTAAGATAATCTAACTAACAACATTTAATTCGTTTCCCAATTGCTGTACCTCTTTATATTCTTAGTATATTTTAGTTTTATTTGCGGAGTGCATGGTATATTCAGCTTGTCCACACCTGGTCACACACCCACGCAAACAAAATACGAGATTTTTTTCTCCCGGAAAATGAGTCTTGAAATGAGCAATATAAACGGAGGAAACGGCACCCAAGGCTCCCACGACAAACGTGAGTTGCTCTGCCTGCTGAAGCTCATCAAGAAGTATCAGCTAAAGAGCACGGAGGAGCTGCTTTGTCAGGAGGCGAATGTGAGCAGTGCGGACTTGTCGGAGATCAGTGAGAGCGATGTACAGAAGGTGCTCGGCGCAGCCTTGGGGCTGGGTGATAAAGACCGGGAGCGGGAACGTGCTCCGCCGCAGCCGCCAAAACAATCGGCCGTGACCGAGGCCAATGCTGCAGAGGCGCTGGCAAAGTTCATTGGCGACGACAGCTTCGATGCCCAACAGTACGTGCAGGCCTACAAGGAGCTACGCACCTTCGTGGAGGACTCCCTGGACATATACAAGCACGAGTTGTCTATGGTGCTGTACCCCATCCTGGTGCAGATCTACTTTAAAATGCTCGCCAGCGGTCTCAGGGACAAGGCAAAGGACTTCATCGAGAAGTACAAGTCCGATCTCGACGGCTACTACATAGAGGGACTTTTCAACCTTCTGCTGCTGTCCAAGCCGGAGGAGCTGCTGGAAAACGATCTAGTAGCCGCCATGGAAACCGACAGGTTTGTCATACGCATGTCGAGGGACTCGCACTCGCTCTTCAAGCGCCACATCCAGGATCGCCGGCAGGAGGTGGTGGCGGACATTGTGTCCAAATACCTGCACTTTGATACCTACGAGGGCATGGCGCGCAACAAGCTGCAGTGTGTGGCTACGGCGGGCTCTCACATCGGCGAGGCCAAGCGGCAGGATAACAAGATGCGGGTCTACTATGGCCTGCTCAAGGAGGTTGACTTCCAGACGCTGACCACGCCAGCGCCTGCCCCGGAGGAGGAGGACGATGACCCGGATGCCCCGGATCGTCCGAAGAAGAAAAAACCAAAAAAGGATCCGCTGCTATCTAAGAAATCCAAGTCGGATCCAAATGCCCCCTCAATTGACAGGATACCCCTCCCGGAACTGAAGGATTCGGACAAGTTGCTGAAGCTGAAGGCCCTGAGGGAAGCTAGCAAGCGTCTGGCGCTTAGCAAGGATCAGCTGCCCTCCGCTGTCTTTTACACGGTCCTCAACTCCCATCAGGGCGTAACCTGCGCCGAGATCTCAGACGATTCCACGATGCTGGCCTGTGGATTCGGGGACTCCAGTGTGAGAATCTGGTCCCTGACACCAGCCAAGCTGCGTGCCCTCAAAGATGCCGATGCGCTGAGGGAGCTGGACAAGGAGTCTGCCGATATCAATGTGCGGATGCTGGACGATCGAAGCGGAGAGACGACCAGGAGTTTTCTGGGGCATACCGGACCAGTCTATCGCTGCGCCTTTGCCCCAGAGATGAACCTACTCCTGTCGTGCTCAGAGGACGGCACGATACGACTGTGGTCCCTGCTCACCTGGTCCTGCGTGGTTATCTATCGAGGCCACGTCTATCCAGTGTGGGATGTGCGATTTGCCCCGCATGGCTACTACTTCGTTTCTTGCTCCTACGACAAAACTGCACGCCTTTGGGCCACGGACTCCAATCAAGCTCTGCGCGTTTTTGTGGGCCATTTGTCCGACGTAGACTGTGTGCAGTTCCATCCAAATTCCAACTACGTGGCCACCGGCTCCAGCGATCGCACAGTGCGCTTGTGGGACAACATGACGGGCCAGTCGGTGCGCCTGATGACGGGCCACAAGGGATCGGTGAGCTCGCTGGCTTTCTCTGCATGCGGCCGGTATCTGGCCTCCGGTTCGGTGGACCACAACATCATCATTTGGGACTTGTCGAGCGGAGCTCTGGTTACCACCCTACTAAGACACACCAGCACTGTGTCCACGATTACCTTCAGTCGGGATGGCACTCTCCTGGCGGCCGCTGGTCTAGACAATAACCTAACGCTGTGGGACTTCCACAAGGTCACCGAGGACTACATCAGCAATCACATTACGGTGTCGCACCACCAGGACGAGAACGACGAGGATGTGTACCTGCTGCGCACATTCCCCAGTAAGAACTCGCCCTTCGTTACCCTGCACTTCACGCGCCGCAATCTGCTCATGTGCGTGGGCCTCTTCAAGAGCTAGGATTAGTCGGTATACGTAACGTAGATGTAAGTAATGCAAGAAATATGTATAGGATTAATGTCGTCGTATCATCAATTTTTGTCTCTTCCAAGCTCGGAATGAAGTAGTGTCTTAAGAACCACAGTTTTGAATTTTTTTGTAAGCTGCTAACGACCATTCGGATTTAAAGTTTAAAATAAAGGTCAATACATTGCTAAATAAGAGACGTGCCTTTGGTTCCTTAAAGATAAATCGGTTATTTAAAAGCACATAGCATATACATGGTTGAATACGCGTCTGATAATATATTCTCTACTCCGCATCGGCGATGCCAAAGGTCCGGCGAACGGCCACAGAGTTCTTGATGTTGAAGATGGCGCAGCGCGGCGGCTTCTCACCGCCAAAGGCTAGGGTGTAGGGATCCTCCGGACACTGGCGCATGCACTGCAGGCGCCCCATATTGAACTCGTGCTCGTAGACGTGCTTGGCCTCTGTGCTGTTGAAATTCCACACCTTGAGGGTGCCCTCCGTGGAAGTGGAGGTCAGCAGATTGGGCATCTGGCTGTTGAAGCACACCCCGGAGATCTCCTCGTTGTGGGCCTTTACGGACCACAGCAGCTCGTCGGGTTTCCGTTTGTCGGCGTAGTGCAGACTGCCATCGTTGGTGCCCACGATGAAGTAGTCACTCAGCGTTGGATGCCACAGGATCTTCTCCACTTCCCCGTTGACCTTCCACTGGATGCTTGAAGAATTGACGGCATCCGCGTCGCGGCAATCGAAGAGTCTTACAAAACCATCGGCACAGCCGGTGAGTATGCTCTGCGCCTCCGTGGGATGGAACTCAAGGGACTGCACCTTCTCGCCGAAGGCGGTGATTGTAGTGTGCGGCTGGCCCTCATCCATGTCCCACAGGATAAGGGTCTGGTCAACGGAGCCACTGGCCAGAATGTGTTCGAAGTTGCGGTTCCACGAGAGATCCAGAACAGCGTCCTTGTGGCCGTA
The DNA here is from genome assembly GCA_008042635.1 of Drosophila nikananu. Lineage (NCBI taxonomy): Eukaryota > Metazoa > Arthropoda > Insecta > Diptera > Drosophilidae > Drosophila > Drosophila nikananu. Next base: position 119,218 of record VNJV01005776.1, on the reverse strand, counting down.
CTGCTCCTTCTGCTGCTTACGACTGCCCTTCGAGCCCAGCTTGAAGGTAGGTTCAATGGAGTCCTGGATATCCAGGTCCCAGATGGTGATAATAGGATCCATGCAACCGATGGCGCACATGTTGCCCACCTTGTCGCTGCCGGCGTCGTGGTTCATCCATTCAATGCAGAGCGGAAAGCTGGGCAGCAGAAAGTCGTGATGCGTGTAGAGAGCCTCTTCCTCCTGGTTGAATACCCACACCTCCATGGAGGCGGCATCGTCCTGAACGTGGCCCACCAGGATCAGGTTGTCACTGGGCTTGATCACCTCATCCTCTGCCTCGGAATCCTCGTCCTCGTCTGGTACCTGTTCTCCAGCGTCCACAATGTTTGCCAGACTGGTGACTGTGGCATTCTCCTCGTTGTCGTAATCCTGGAAGTGGAACTCGTCCTGCGGGTTGCGGTTCTCGCTGTTCGCATCCTCATTGTCGTCCACATCCATGCCTTCACCATCCCCTCTTCCTTCCTCGGCATCATCATCGTCGCTCTCCTCGTCCAGTTCCTGTTGCGTAGCGCCGATAATTCTGGCCAGTTCCGCCTGCGTCAGCACGATCTTGTCAGGCTTGTCCTTGGCCACGCCGCGCGGCACAAAACAGAGGGCGGGCACAAAGTCAATGCTCGCCTCGGGTGGTCCTTCCTCAGCCATTTTTAGGAAAGTTTAAAGAAGTTTACCCCACCAATCGAAATAGTCAACACGTGCAGTTTTTAAATCAAGCAAATAGTGTGACCGCAGTCGAGCCTAAAGACAATACCAAGTATGCGAAAAAAAATACTAATTACAAATTGGAACAAAGAAGTACATATATATATTTTGTTCTAATTATTCAATATTATTATTATTAAAATTCATGTAACTATAATATAATTTAATATCCCTTGAGGTTTTTCTGTTTTACATAAAAATGTATATTCAGAGTTTAGTTAGTTTAATTATTTGTAAATTATTTACCTCATAAAAACTCTTATCTGTTTTTCTCTTATCAGCATCTCTCCAGCCCTAATGCTAAATGCAATAAGAATATTCAGATAAAGTCTTATAAGTCAGTAGCGATCCCGAAATAATTACAATCATTAGTCTTGCAGTTCTCTTTCATCAAAATGGACGCACGTAAATTTTCCACTCACATACTGGACACTTCCGTGGGAAAAGCTGCCGGCAATGTTCGTGTAACCGTTTCCAGGCTGGACGAGATCCATGAATGGCGATCCCTTAGAGCGGCCAAAACAAATGAGGATGGTCGGTGCCAGCTCCTTGAGCCTGGCCAATTTCCCAGTGGCATATATAAGCTGACTTTCCACGTTGGATCTTATTTTGCTGAGCGCAATGTGAGGACCCTTTATCCAGTTATTGAGATCATTGCGGACTGCAGCGAAAATCAGCATTATCATATCCCCCTCTTACTTAATCCATTTGGATACTCTACATATCGGGGAACATAGACAAAGAACTGCAAAGTAAATCCTATGTACATATGTGGTAAACAATAAAATTTTATTTAGCAAAAACGTTTGGTTGTTTATATCTTAAGCCTTTACAAAAAATATATATGAATATATATAATGAAATGTAATAAGTTAAAAGTTTAAACATTGAGAAGTTTTCTAAAATAAGATCGATATTATCTAAATCAGTATAAATATTTGTAACAGAAAAGTCGAAAACTGTTCCCTTTCACAATTTCGATCGAATTTTTAGTTGGACCACTTTACTTTTGGGTTGCAAAAATCATAACTCTTGAACCAGTTGAGATATTTTCATATTTTTTTATAAAAATTCAGACTTTGCGGCTGATTTTTGGGTAAAATATGTAACCGATATGCATGGTTTTGGTCTCTATCGAAAGGGTCATCAAATCTAAACCAAGGTAGAATGAAATTATAATATGTTTTGCACGTGCAGGCATACCTGTTTTACCAAAGTACTAATTTTTCACCTATTTTTCAACAAAAAAAAAAAAAAAAAAAAAAAAAAAAAATCTAATTTACGTCGACTTATGGGTTTGGCGTATGAGGTGTTGTTCCTGAATATGTTCTTTATCATATTCAAAAGAGATCGGCTGTCCCAATCTGCCCTAAGAAGTTCCAAGGCAAAAGATACTTTCAACTCAGCGTAAAAAACGCGCGGCTTCAAGCAAATTCTGCTACAAGCGCAGTACGAAATTGTAGGGCGGGCATTCATTTTTACCTGTATTGGCGGCTTGTTTTTCGATTCCTGAATTTGTAAGGACTTTTAATGACTTGAAATGAATTTATAATGATTTAATATTCTTCAAAAATATTAAATGATGTAAAATTAATAGATTACTTTGAACAAGAAGTGCATAAATGATTGAAAATTGATCAAAAATTAATAAATTTGAATTATAAAAAAAAAACATTTTTTTTTCTTTAAAATATATATTTATTTTAATTTTAAAACATTAAATATGCACCATCTTATCGTTTTTAAAGAAAAAGTATTGTTCGAAATTGGATAAAAATTGAGAAAAGTGCCTCAAAAAACATTAATTTTCGAGTATAAAATCTACTATTGATCACACCATATAGTATAGTGTAGTGACCACTCAATAGAAAGGTACTAAAACTACCTTTCATTAAAAAAAAAAATTAAAACTTTCCGTCAACTGTGCATCGCTAGATTCGATAGATACCCAACCAGAATGTATCGCAACTGCTAAGCACAGCACTCGCCGAGTATCTTGCCATCTCTAGCTAGCGCTTCAGTTGCGTTTCATTCGTATCTGTTGGATGTCGTTGGCGGTTCGTGCGTTTCCCAAGTCGGTTTTGTCGGTGTTTTGGATTGGAAATGAATGTTTTTGAAACGACTCTTCTGAATACGCCGGTATTTTTTAAGAAATAAAAATAATTGTAGAAATCTAAGGCAATATAGTTTGAAAGTGCGGTTTGTGAGATATGAGTGCTTGAGATCCTTTATTCCGCCTGCCTGCTCCGAATTGGAATCCGTCTCCCGCAGAGGCGCAACAGTTGTTACGGAAAGAGAATCTTTATGGAAATGATATCCGTGTGTTTCTAAAGAGCCTAAGCCAAAGCCAAACAAGAAGTCGGATTTGTTATTGGAAAGTACAAGCCCAGAGCGGCGCTCACATAGACACACACTCTAGATGCCAACAAATCCCCAACAAATCTTAAACCAGTTTCAAGATACATATTCTTTGGTGTCAGTGTGTGCATGTTGATTTTTTCTGGCATTGTTTTCGTTTTTTCTGCTGCTGCTGGCTCTGCATCTTTTTTGTGTACCCTTTTCGCTGCCTCTTCCACCGCGGGCCCTCTAATCGCGTTTCCATTTTCTGGCCGCCGTCCACATCCGAGTGGCTAGAGATTTGAGTGAGCTGTGGGGTCCAGTAGAGCAACAAGTACCCAGTTCCAGTAACCAGTGCCAAGTACAACCACCACCACCAAGTGCCTGAGCCAGCCCGCGTCGCGCTTCGTCTCCCACCTGAAAACCCGAAAAACACGGAAAGAAACGAGCTCGGATTCTAGCTAGATCAGCCAGCAGCACGCCAGTTGGCAAACTCCCAATCGCTCTAATTTGAATGCTGGACGGGGAGCACTTCGAGACTCCGGCGTAGATCGCACGAACTATTCCAAAAAGGTGAGTTGTGACTTACTGTGACCTCTGGAAGCGAAGGGGTAATTGCTGGATTTATTTACAACTGCTAAAATCTTGTAATTATCTATTTATATACATATATGTATATGTATATATGTATATTTTAACATACAATCATAATTTGGATGGTTACTTATTTATAATAATTTAGAACACCTTAGAATCTATCTAATAAACCTGATTTAGGCAGTGAAACAATGAAAATACCTCAGAAATATCTCATTTTTTCCTAGTTTCAGAAATTGTAACGACACCTTAATATTGGCTTTATTATTTAAGCCTAGGGATGGAGACCTTGTTACTTACATTTTAAAACGAATTGTAATTAATTTAAATCCTCAAATTATTATTTAAATATATAATATATAATATAATATTCATAGAACCTGTTCGATTAGCAATTTTAATATTCTATAATCAATTCAAGTAACATTTTCTTTATTTACAACACTTTTTAAATTTATACAAGCAATTGTTTGAGTTTATGGCTTGGTCAATATATTAATTCTACATCCAGGATAAGCTGAAAATTTATTCAAATCAAGGTTGAACTTTATTGGGTTTCCCATTGTTCTAAAATCTAGAACTTGACTTTATTGATGGCTAATGTCAACCGCAACCCGTCGGACAACAATATCTTGAAATTAGCACTTTCATTATTCATACCAAATACACGTTAGCCGGTGAACGTGGGAAACAAAAGTTTACGCTAGCAATTTTTTAGCTGATTAAAATGTTCAGTTGTTTTGGCCCGAGGACTATATTACCTCACCGGCACCGGCGACAGTTTGGCCAATTTCGTTTACCTAATAATTGAAAGTTCACAAATCAAGAGGCCTGCGCATTAAAACGCAATCAAAATGACAACTTGCTAACGGTCAATTAATCAAAAGCCCCTGTGAATGCCGCAGCAGAGCCGAAAAAATGTATGTAAGTGATAATCGATTCGGCGATAAACACTTTCCTGGCCCGCAGCTCTAGAGCCAAAGACCAATCATTAATAACTGTTGCCGGGAGATAAATACGAATTTGGATGGATGGATCGTCTCGGCGGATACCGTTTGAGAGAGGTCGCGGCGCTGGAAAAGTGTCAAAAATCGTTACCTACGTGGATATAATTTGCACTGCCTTACGTAAAGCCAAAAACCTAATATGTGCGATGATCGTTAAACGCTGTAGGCAAATTAGAGAGCGGCGGCCAAAGTGCAGGAACGAAGGCAAAAGTTGCCTTCTACAAAAGCAGAAAATACAGAAAAACAACAGGAAAAAAGAGCTGCAAATGGCAAAAACCTAAAACTACAAGAAATACCCATACAAAAACCTTAAAGTCTGCAAAGTTGAGGGGCAGCACAAAAAAGTGCGGGGGAAAATCGCCTTTGCTTGAGCATGTTTGTCGTCGAGTTCAGCTGACATCGCAAAATGGCAAGAAGGCCTCTCTGAGCCACAGATATGCACGGAAAAAATTCACATGATAGGAAAATTCAAAATTAATTTGAAGTAATGTAAATTTTATAGTACATTTGTAATAGTCGTTGATGAAGATACCCTAGGTTGTTCTGAAGAATTAGAAAATCCATCTCCTTTCTCTTAATTTTTAACGTTGTGAACATATTCTATACTTTTTTAATTCCCATTAAAAGTATACATTTATATTAACAAAAATCTTATTGCAATAAACCTTAATCGTAATACGCTGAACAATATATTATATTAATATTACAGAACCATCTTTGATTATTTAATGAAATACCTTAGTGATGATTTATATGCTTTTCCTCAGAAAAATTAATAAGCTCTTTGATATATATGCTTTATATGCTTTTCCTCAGAAAAATTAGTAAGCTCTTTGATATATTTAAAACTAAAATAAACTTAATTTCATAGAGATCTGTATGTCAATATATTCTATTTTTATGTAAAAATCCTCATAAAGTTTCTAAAGATCTACCAGATTTTTCTTTCTGTGTAACTAAAATGGCAAGAGCAAACAGGAAATGAACCCGCATGCACTTTTTCAAGTACCTTTCGTTCGAATTCGCTGGCCGATTGCATCGAGTTGTGTACTCGAGCACCAGAGACTTGGAGCCGGAGCTTCGACTTGAGCTTGAGCTTGGTCTAAAGTAAATTTTGTCGTCGTCTTGTGTTACTTAGCTTGCCTTTGGGTTGAATGAGTGCCCAGTATTTATACATACGAGTTCCGGAGGGTATATACATATACTCCTATTAAGAGAAGAATGACAAGTTCAATTGTTTCTTTTTACTGGTTCTGGCAGCATGAAAATAAATAAAATGACATAAAATAACATTTTAGATGAAGCTGAAAACAATATGCATATATTAATGAAATGTCAGAATATATTTCCAAGTTATTTTAATTTGTTAAGTTTGATTTCTTATCAATGAACTAATTAGGAAAAGATCTTGGTAGTCAGTGTGTTTTATCTTTATATTTTCTTTAGACTTCAGTAGGTTTTTTTGTAACAGGAAATAGTAGAGAAATAAATTGAGGGTTTTATTCGGAACTCCAAAATTGACAGTGCAAGGCATTATCTATTGGTTCTGGCAGTCTTAGAAGATTGGTATAATTTTCAGTCCTAACAAATCGAAATTTCTGTTTGATTATTACTGCCCTGCCTTTTAATTTTGTTTTAATATTTACCTTGTTTTCTAGATTCATTTATTGTGTTGACTCCATTGTTTCAGACTCAAAAGGTTCGCAATAATATCCAGCCTTCAAATCGAATCTTCTGTTTGATTAATACCTATGTATAAAAGGTATCTTAATGGCGAACCCCTGGGACCTTCAACCTGCCTTTTAATGTTATTTTGCATTGCATTTCGTTTTGTTAATTTCCATGCATTTTCAGAGCGTTTCAGTTCAGGCCTGGGCGTAGGCTCAGTGCCCGCCGTCGTGCCTGTTGTTTTTCGCAATTTTGTTTGTGCAGTTGTGTGGGCTTGGACTTGTGTCTTTCTGTGGCCGGGTAGCTACGAATATCTGCGGGTGTGTGCGGCGGCCAACCTGTTCGGATCTCGGCGAATGAGTCAGCTGGGGGTTCGCTCTCGCCGCATCCATGAGATACAATTCGAGCGGTCCCCGATAAATTGAACCATTCGAGTGTTTATCGGAGTGCGGGGTCCTTCTTCAACATCCTTTTTGACCTGCACTCGAGCGTTTAGCCGCCGAGGGTTTTGATTATTTTGTGCTGTGCCCTTAGCAATGTCTCATATTACCCGGCACATGGAGTTGTGTGTTTTGTGTCTCCGCCATCCCCTCGGTGTTTGTATTGTGTTTTTCCCTGCTGCATTTCCTGTCTTAGCATGGGGCCACTCCAAATGTGCTTAGCGTGTAATTTCCGATAAACCAGCATTAAGACAGGTTCGGAGAGCGAAGCCCTATGGAGTATTTTTTGGGTTGATTTTTGTTTAATTTTAGGGTAATTTATGTAGGTAAAAAGGGGAAGTTTAAGTCACAGTTAAAAGACTCCTTAAACTTTATACAGATAGGATCTAAATCAGTGGGGCTAGCATGTAAAAATTAGTAAAAAAAAAAAGAAAAGGATAGTCTTTTAAATATGTTTAAAACGGGTCAATAAAGAAGTCCTGCTTTAAGATAATATGATACATAAGTCAAGTAAATTCTTCAATTTTAACTGCTTTAGTCCATTAGTTAATTTCCTTAATTGATTCTTAATTAACAAGTGCTTGTTAAGTGATTTTATTTTGTTGGCAACTGATTTGTGTCCGATTGAATTGTGTAAAAACGAAGAGCGACCTTGGCATTCTCTTGGCTTCCAGCTCTTGGCATAATTATTGTGTTTTTGGCTTTTATGCCACACGCTTCGGCTTAATGTTTACCAAATGCTCGTCATGGATCTGGAGTGGGCTTAGTACCTTCCTAAGAGTAAACCTACTTACACTCACCTGTACTCGCAGTCGGAGCGGATTGCAGCAGGTGGCGTGACTAAGACATTCCGCCATGGCAAAGTGAGTTTTTCAAAATTCGAAACTAATTTCAGTCTGCTTTTTTTTTGGGTCTTTTGTTGTTATAATTTTTGTTAGTTGCTTCTCTTTGTGCGCCTGCTAACGAGCATTATTTCAGTCGGGCAACCAGGCTTTTATTTTAGCCAATCTTTTTTGTATATTTTTTATTTCTGCACATACTTGCAAGCTCAGTTTTATGGTTTCGAAGGCATTAAAAAAAAATGTGGCGCAAAATTCAAAACACTGGCGAGTAATTGAAAGAGTGTGAGAGATGCTCCGTGGCCGGACTATTCGGGGGGAGTGGGCCTCCTCCTCTGGCCGTGTATTAGCCGGAGTCAGTCGCGCACCAAATCCCAATGGTAACGCACCCATTAATCACAAAAGAGAAACAATAAAAACGCTTAGATGCTGCGCGGAAAAGTGGTAAAAGCCGCAGAAACACTCGGGCAAAGCGAATCGCATAGCAAAACGGAGAAAAATGCAGAAAATCGCCGCGAAGATGTTCCTCGAGTGTTAATTAATAAATTGAATGTTTCCGAAAGTGTCGCTCACACGTATAAATAGAGCGGATGAGTCAGTCAGAATGCGATCGAAATACAAGGGAAATTTGCTTCAGCATCTGAGTGTGATTTCACTCTCTGACTTTTCGGGGTGCGGACCCCATGGCGTCGCGCAATAAACTTTAATTAATTCGAATTGCGTTGTGCAAAACAGTTAGTTACTGTCTTTGCCAATTTTGTTTGCTCTATGCTGTTGCGGGGGACCTCGGCTCAAATGGGGCAATTAAAAGCACTGTTCGGGGAATGGGAGGGGGCCCGGGGATACAGAGCCCGTTCTGACAGGGGAATTTAAAGGGTGTGGGATACTCACTCGTGAATATATGCAATTAATTAGTTGATTAAATGCGAGCGAAAGTATCTATTACATTTTCATTTAGACAGGCCTGACATTGGAATACATTAGCTGGCATTCTAGAAAGCCATCGAAAAGTGTAACCTATTGGTTGTATCTCATAAAATTAAAGTTAAATACCTTTAAGAAAGGGTGTTCATCTCATTACCAAAATAAGCATATTATCCACCGAAGCTTATCCTGGCATCCTATTTATATTCACTCTTCGATTGCGCCGCTTAACTCAATAAGAGCTCCTTTTCTTGGGGGAACCCTTCAGCTAACGGCTATTATTGGCAAGTACGCCACCCGTTTTGGCCAGCTCATTAGCCATTCTCGGCACAAGCCACGTAACAGTAACAAGGCAGTAACATAAAAGGCGAAATATACACGACTACAAATACATAGCATATATATTCACACCATTCACGATGGTTTATCAGGTTGCATGCACGCGATTCAAATCAATTGCCACAATGACACACATACCTCGCACCGACACCAAGATACAGATACTTTTCAGCTGGTGGGCCAGGCTTTCAGACAATCGTCTAAGTCTGCTGTCTAATGCCCAAGCCAGAACGATGACGAGACAATTCCAGCGGAGAAGACCTTCACGGTGCACTAACAAAGTCTTTGTTCAGTAACCAGTCGCATTCTACAGTCTACGTCATCCAGGGCAGGGAGGCGGCTATAAAGGGGGGAAAGGTATATGTACTTGTACAATTGCACGTGCTTTGCATGTCGAATTACAAAATAACAAGAACACAAATACATAACTCACCCTACACATCGGCAACGGGAGTCAGCCGTGATTTTGTGTAACAAAGCAACAGGTTTCTTTCCTGCTCAAGGTACACATCAAAATAAATAAGTGCACTATTAATAAATATAAGCAACATTGGTTTTATATTCTATTATGTTTGTGGGTCTTAATCATTCATTTCTGAGAATATTTTTATTAAAAGTTTACACTTTTTGTACACAAGTAGTAATTTTTTATTTATTTGGAATTATTGTGTTATTTTTATTTGAACTTTTATATTTTACAAATATATGAATGGGACGAACAAAATATACATTGATTTATTTAATATGTTGGAAAAAGTATAGCAGTTTATATTTATTAAACTTAACCTTAACTTAACTTAACCTAAACCTTCTCTTAAAAATGTAATATATCTCAATTCAAAACATATTTGGTTGAGAACATGAGATATAGTTATATATATTTATTTAACTCAAAATACAATTAATGATTTATTAAAATTAGGTTAGAATGTGAAGTTTATTACTTTTATATTATTAAATAAATAAAATAATAAAAAATAAAAGAGTACAGAAAAATTACATCTAAGATATTGAGGATTACAGTTTATTTTATATTAATTGAATTTTATTAATAATTCACATTATATACACAGAGTGCAAGAATACTAGAATACGTATTACAACTGTATACTTAAATATTTTGTTGGGATTGATAAAATATAATTTCTTTATATATGTATATGCTTTATAAGCAAGAATTGAAATAAACTTTTTTAAAAGCAAATTATAAAAGTAACAATAAACTTTTAATCTTTCTTTAAAATTTGGTTTATAATTTTTTAAAGATTTTTTGAGTTTTTTTCGACGTAGTTTTTGCCAGTGCAGCCTTGCAAAGAGAAGTTTTATGGGCTGAGCCGCCTCCAAGCGGGGGCGTGGCTCTGCCTCTCTTTGGACCGTTCTTTCTTGTGCATAATTACATGGCCTCTTCGGCGGTGGCATCGAATATTCAATCGACACAACGGCACACACTCGACCTCTATTCTCTGCGGGCTTTGTTTCGGTCAGATTTTGTTTATTTCTATTTCGGCTGCTTTAGTTTTATTTGGGTTAATGCTAAAAAATTGTCGTCGCTGGGGCTCTTCTTAGCTTTGGCGAACAACTTTCATTGGGGCCAAGCAAAAAAAGCGAAAAGACCTCTAATCTTTTACCCTCCCAACGCTGACTTCTTCTTCGCCAAGATCATGTCCGGCTAAGAGTCCGGAATAGGTATTTATAGAGGTATATAGAGAGTGAGATGGATGCTTGTAATTTCCCTTTTTATGGTTAACAACAGGTTAAAACGATTAGGCACTAATGTTGGCCAATCTGCTTGATGTTTTTCTTTTATAATTTGCGCGCTATTAGTGTACTTCTTTTTTTTTGCTATTTTTTAGGGTTTTCTTTGTGGGGCAGAGCTATTAGGTTTTTCGGCGGCATTTTGATGGGTTTTGGGTGTGTGTAACTAAGGTCATATGTACCGTGAAAATGAGGCCCAACAAGTTACGAAATGTAGTATAAGCAAGTAAAAATTTAAACTTAAATTACCAACCTTGAAATTGGGCACTTACATTAAAATAAAATGAACAGGAATGTTAAAAAGAGTTCAATAAAATAAGTTAAATATAATAAATATTGCAAATAAAATTCGGAACCCTGTTAAAGAAAGCAAAACACAGCTAAAACTACATTTACTAAACTGTTTCCAGTTTCCAAAAATGATTAATTATAATGCTATAGTTGTAGTTATTCCATATAAGTCTTCAACACCAATTAATCCAACCTGAAACATTAGCTTAAATTCGAACGAAGATATCCATCGCTTTCAACTCTTTGTTTGGCCCACTGCTAATGATTCCTCAAAGGCCAATAAATTACGTTAGATAAAATATTAATTTCTGGCTTCTTTTCCAATGAAATGAATAAATAATTACAACTTTCCCTTTTGGCGTTTTATCAGCTTTGAACTTTAAGGAAGCCACGAAGGGGGCGACCTTTGAGACATAAATGCATTGAACCAGAACCGATAAGCCTGCGGCTATGTACTAAATAACAAAGTATAGTATATAGGAAGCGCTCTTATCGCGGACAGCATCCGGAGCAGGCCACACCCGCCGCGGTTTGGAGAAACACCCAGTAGAACGTATTGAAACCCGATCCCATCGGAGGAGGAATGTGCTTTCAGAAGTCATTTGGCGGATTTCACGCTCCGCCGGTTTGATTAGACGCGTTTGATTTGCCTTCGGCTTGTTTGCTCGATTGTTTGTTTGATGCGATCACAGCAACAATTAAATCCAATGAAATTTAATTTCGCAATTGAATTTCATTTTAGTTGCAGCAAAATGCTTGCAAATTACTCGAGCGTTCAGGCTTAGCTAAGCATTTGCCGTGTTTCCAGCCCATTTCCATTTCCCTCTCACTCACTTTTCCCGTCTCCCGTGTGCTGATTTTCCGATTTTCTGCTTTTCCCTAACCCACTAAAAGGCAACGCTGGCGTAGAGGTATTGCCTTTTTCCTGTTTGCCTGCTGGCTGCATTTTCTTTATGCAAAAATATCGGAAATCTTTCCGGCTAGTCTTCGAGCAAACCAACATAAGTGATATACGTAGGTTGAGTTAGGAGATAGTTGGGAATATATAAGAGTGGGTTTAGTCTTCACTAGATACTGATTTTAACTAGAGAATAAATGCCAATTAATTCCCAATTTGTTCTTTGGCCTAACTATAATTATTACTTGATAAATAGTTTTCCTTTGGATTTAATATTATATTCAAACATCTGTTATTGTTGTGTTAAACCATTAAAAGATACTAATAAAGGTTTGCATTAGTGTAAAATTAGGAAAAAGGAAACCGGATTACATCGTACGAATAACTTTTTTTCTTATTCATTTAATATAATTTTCATTTAATTCATTTTCCCTGAAATAATAAGAAAAATGATCATAAATAGGAACTGAAGAAAATATTGAGACAAATCAGCCCAATTATAAGATACATCCCATTATGAGAGGGAAAGCCACAACTACCATATAATTTCCATCATCTACAAAATCACTTTAAGAGGATCCCATAATATTTGCCCAGCAGGATACCTAAAAACACTATAGTCTTGTAACTTATCCAAAAAACCCCCATCCAATTGAAACATTAAACTTTCGCCAAGGTCGGTGGCCCCTGGACAATAGCAGGTTCCTCCATGGGGACAGCAGCAGGAACCCTTCTTGGGAACCCGACTTCGGTCGATATCCGATTCGTTTGAGGCCACAATAAAATTTGTGTCGGTTTGGCTATTTCCGCTACTCATGTTCATGCCCCATTGACTTGCTCTCGAGTCGTTGGAAATCCAGGGAAAATCAGGGGAAATGGAAGACCGGACTCGTTGCATTCGATTTTGAGGTTTACGATGCTCTATTTGATGGCTCATCGGCTCGGGTTCGGTCTTGAGCAGAGATCGATGGATCATGCCCCTGAGCGAGCTCTCCTTTGTTCCTAGCCCGCTGCAGTCTTAATGTGCGGTTCAGGCGAGTGACTAACGGCCAGGTAAACTATGACTAACTCGTCTCGGATCGTGGGTAGTTCAAGGAGTTTAGTTATTATTTATAGAGCTTTTCTTATGGAGTTTGTTCATAATTAAATTGTCACTAAATTTAAAGCCTTAAATGGTGAATGAGTCACAACCGTATAACATTTTCGGAAGCTTTAATAAATAAAATGTCGAATTCTTAGTACCCTAAATGGTTAATGAGCCATCAAATTTTATTACAAAATGTGATAAATTAATGAAGAAAATGTGTAAGATTTGTTTATGGTTTTTATTTTATTTAGTTATGATTATTATTTATTGCTTGTCGGTTAACCAAGTGGGAAACCAACCCAAGATCATATTTTCAACACAATTAGAGCATATTAAGTGTGGCAAGAGCGAGTGGGGGGTACGGAGGGAGAACGTATGTACTTGTTAAATCTTTTTATTATTTTTTGTTTCTGATCAAAGAGAACGCAACAATTAAGATAAACGGGTTTTCGAGTCGGAAGGGGAGTTAGTGAAATGAAGTGAGGAATCTGGCCGCGGCTGATCTGAGCTCTAGAATGGAAAACGGGGAAAGATCGGAGTAAAGGCGAGGCTGCTTTTATTGAACAAAACAACAAACTCTTCGGCAATTTATGCCGGACCCTCGCTGAAGTGCCTGAAGTTATATTCCACTTCGTTTTGGTTTTAATTCCTAAGAGAGAGAAAAAGGGGAACGAATAGCAGCCAACCGAAAGAAATAGGGAGAAAACAACAAACTGAAATGGAGGGAACAAAAGAAATTGAAAATGTTAATTTTTATGCCACATCGATGATGAATTTTATTGTCCAAACCACACTTGAAGGTCTCTGGGGGATATTTCTTAAAGCAATGGCTGTACCTACCTCATTTAAGTTCCTAAAACTTAAATCCCAAACAAAACTAGACGCATTCTTCGTAGAAATTTCATAACTTTTATTCAAAACACTCAAACATTTCTGCTGAGTAATAAAAGCCCTGGTTTAGGTTAGTACCATCAAGTTGATGTGCCATTATTAAGTTCTCTGTTATTGTTGCTCTGCGCTGGCTTTTGTGTGGTCTTGTGCTTTTCAGTTTTCCAGTTTTCGGTTTCTTGTTCGGTGCTTTTTGGTTTTACTTTTATTATTTCTATTCATTCCACTTTGCCAACTCTGTGTGGCATTGAAGTGTTGCATTACCCGCAACATAAAGCGAATTCAGTCTCAGTTATGTGACAAATTTTCCATAAATACATTATATATTTGGCCGGCAAACGAGCGAGGAAGTTCAGTGACCCTCTGGCTGCCTCTGAACTGACCTATTTGGCGGCTATTGCCGGGTAGTGGGAAGAAAGTGAACGGAAAAATGAGCCATAAGATGCCGGAATAAGATGTCAAATTGGGCAAAGATAGGACACTTTTTTCTAATACTCTTAAAAAATATATTAATGTAATTATTTCAACGAAAATACTCTTTAAAATTTTACAAAATATTTCAATTTATATGTATTCCTTAGCTTCGGTTCCCTTTAACTATTTCCAATTATAAATATGAACATCTTGATGGGAAAAACTATGTATGCTTTCATAACATGCTGTGCTTCCTAAAAATATATTTATAAATTTGGTATTTTAGCTTATAGAGAAAGAAAACTTATTCGCAAAATATTTCAAATATTTTAAATTCCTTAACTTTTTGTCATTAAAAATATGTTGTTTTTAGGTATTTGCCTTCATAAAGAAGTAGGGCTCTTCAAATTATTAAATTGATTATTTTAGCATTTAAATAAGCTTCACAAAAATGTTAAATTTAATTTGAGTTTCTTAGCTTTAGTTACCATTACAAAATTAACAATTAGAAATACATCCATTTTAGGTGATAAAGTCCACGCACCCCTTCATGAACATGAACATAAATAAGTATCTGTCCAAATTGTGGGGCAGACAATTATTTCGCCTGTACATTTGGTATTCTATGGATATATTTATGGCTGCCGCACACTTTTCCTTTCTCATCCGCATTTTTATTTATTTTTGGCGCACACATTTGTTTGTTTTATCGCGATGAGCGAGTGCATTTGCGGCGCCCGCCATTCTGCATTCCTTCAATATTATTTCCAGACCAGAACTCGCCTCACTTGCCATTTCATACGAATATGTGAACTATATATCCAAATTAGCCATAATAATAGTGTTCTTCTGTGGCAAACGAAACTAATTTGGAGAAAACGAAACAGCAAAGCGAAACGACAAACGAAATTCAATTAAGTTTTATAGAAACAAAATCGTAGACGAAAAAGCAAACCCATTTTAGTGCATAAAATTAATGGCAACAACACACACTGGCAGAGCGATAAAAGCGTCCAAAAACCCGTTTAGAATTCCAGATCGTATAATTTATTCATGGATTCATCATTCAATGCATTGTTCGATTGCCTCGAACACAAACTTTTACTTTTCATCATTGTTTCGGGTGTCCATTGTGAGTGCTCATCTCGAAGAGATCTCCCCCTGCAATTAATCTTCGCCGGTCCCCAGCAAACCAATTAGATAACCCTATGGGCCCTACACCCTAGGGCCATGTGTGGGCAGTGAAAGTTAACGTGGCTCGTTCTAAGCCACTGGCCGGGTCACGGAACACGACCAATGCGCAATTTGCATAAACAACGCATCTCGCCGGGGCCGAGTGCAGTGGTGGGCAGCTGCTGCTCGAGGGCTGGATCTTGGCTGGAACTGCGTAGAAATCAGATCGAGCCACGTTTTTATTTACCTTTTTTCGGCGATCGACGAGCTTGATAGGTCTGCTCTCTCAATTTCTCTGAACAGCAAAAGCCATTTTAGTTCAAAGATGGGATCGGAAATGGTAAAGTGCATAGCGCTTCAGACTAAATTGTTTCCGTTGCTGTGCTGTTTGAAAAAGTGAAACTGATTTTGAATAAAATATTTATAGCGACACATCTACCTCATATTTATTCAAACCAACAAGTACATTTAAAATTAGTACGTTAAGTGAAGTGCCGCTGTGCTTTAATGTTGTTCTCATTTACGTTTTTCTGTTAATTGAAGAAGATGATGGGATCGAGGAAGGCGTGTTCAGTGGGCCCCGATTGTACTTCATGGAATTTTCCGGATCTGCAGAGTAGACATATGTATATATAATTACTTATCAATTTTAATGAGTTCAATGATTCAAACCCACCTTTATTGTTACAACTATCTTGGCATCTTAGAAGGAATGCTGCTTTCCTTCCGGCTGGGCAGTATTCTTCACGGCATTATTTGGGGACTGGCCCATATTAGCGCTCACCGTGATTGAGGTATCTTTTGCCTTCGATACGGCATTGTTGAAATCCTTGACTACCCCTGGAATGGTGTCTTTAAAAGCCTGTTTGCCGCCATAAGTTTTGAGAGTTCGGCGTACACTGTACACTGGGGGAGCGGGCCGGACTTTGGTTGAGCATTTCGAAGCATTTTGGTCTGGTTTGGTTCCAAAGAAGGGCTCGGTAGGGTAGGGTTCATAGGTTGGCGGGTACTCATCGCCCGGAGCATGCGACTGACGAGTCAGATTTAAACGTGATAAAAAATTAAATTTCGTGGTATTCGTGGCTAACATGTTCAATTCATTGACCTTTTGGTTCACCTCGGCGATCTTAAATTGGTAGGTGTCCAGGGTGTGCCCGCGCTGGTTCAACTGCGATCGTATGAGCTGGATTTCACTGTTGGCCCTATTTTCCTGGATGATTTTTTCTATTACCAGATCCTCAAGTTGACGTCGGGTCATGGTTTTGACCATTTTTCGCGATTCTTCCACAATCATCTCATTTAGGTAGACTACTTTGTCAATGTTGTACATCTTATTGGGAGGCTTATCTTCAACTTCACTTTTTTCAACGAAAAAATCGCGAATCCCCTTAAAAGCAGTGGCAAGTCCTTCACGTGCTGCGTTCTTTTCAGAAGTCGTGGCGTGTTCCTCCTTGTTGACTGAAGGATTTTCATCTACATTTTTTGGAAAAGAAAAGCCAATGGGCCAATTAATAATCTTTGGCTTTGCGGAGGTGCCAGCTCTTGACTTGGCCTTGGCCTCCTCCAGGGGTTTGTTTCCAGAAGTGGACTTGGCCTTCTTTTCCTCGATCATCTTTTGAATTAGTAGATCGTCAAGGTCACGTCGGGTAAATGTTCCGATTGCTCCCCGGACTTTTTCTATAAACTCCGGATCAGCTACCGACTTTGACATCTCCAACCTTTTGAGATATTTAAATGCCACACTATCGACTGTTTCTTCTCTGCCGTGAGTTTTAAGCTTCTTATTTGAAGGGTCCTCATTCTCTTGACCAAAATGTTTTCCGAAATAATGGCGAGTCCGCTTCCAATTAGTGGGATGCATTTCCTTACCAAAGCCCGTGAAGAGTTTCTCAAGATTTGCATCTTCATTTTTGTTGGTGCCAGCTATTGGTTTAACATCGACATTGGGCTTGGTCTTTTCAGCTTTGTTTCCAGGCTTGGTGTTCTCTAGCGGCTTTTCGGGTGACTTCTCGGGTTTGTTCTTATTACCTGCCAAAGGCTTTTCTACGGCGAATGCCACGGACTTGGATGCCTCCTTAGTTCCTTCAGAAGTCCCTTCTTTGATTGCAGCTCCGATTTCGGGAGCCTCCTTGGTACCTCCCAAAGACTCTTCAATGGTGACAGCCACAGACTCGGGTGCCTCCTTAGTACCTCCCAAAGACTCTTCTATGGTGGATTCCTCCTTAGCCACGGACTTTTCAACAGATTTCTCCATAAACTTTTTCGAGTTTGCATCCATGATTGGCGATTTCATTTTCTTATTAACTGTTCTCGCTAGCACTAGAAATCGGAGTTCTTGATATTGATATTGGTTCCAGTTTAGAACTTCCGTAACGACTTTGACTTTTGCTTGCAATTGAAGAAATTTTAATTCTTGATCTTGATTTTCTTTCCGGATTAAAACTTCCTATTTCAATGAAGACCACGCCAGCTGTGATGTATTTCACCAGCTTTTTGTTTTTTCGTTTCCGGCACAGAGTCGCATTCCTCGATGTTATCGCTGTTATTGAGACATTTATGTTCGTTTTACACTAACGCATGTCGATACCAAAGGGAACGCCAAACAACAAAGTCGAAAGTGTGAAGCAGTTGGAATTTTTCACAAATTTGAAACCTTGATTCCCCACAGAGCACATTTTCAGTAAATACCACGAAGTTTGTGGATGTTGGTTGGTGTTCTTAAATTATATTAAAAACAATGTCAATGTTGGCATTTTTTTTATATACAAAAGATCTTGCAAGACATTTTAGAAATATGAACTAATTTAAAATTTATAAATCAAGTTAATTGTGCATACTTTAAGCTTCGATCTCTTCCACATTACGAGTTTTTCTTTTATTACTGTTTACGTTTTTGTGAAAGCTTAACTTTTTACTGAAAAGACAAAATGTAAGCCCGTGAAGTTTGGATGGTGGACTTAGAATGTTTTCCACACAGTTCAACCTTGTCAAACGGTTGAGATTTTTAACGGATGTAAAGCTTGGACTCCTATAGAGAACCATCTACCATCAAAGAACAGCTGATTAATAAAAACATATGCAAAGATTTTTTTAAAGCCATATTTAGCTCTCAACAGATATAAATTCATTTATTTCGCTTGGAAATCACAGCTGTTCAGTTTCTGGGTCTGGCAACGCTTTTACCTTTTTCGCTCGAAACATTTATCTTATGTTAGTACGCAAGAGCGAAAAGTCAGAAAGTGGTACTTCTGTTTTTCGCTCCTTTTTATATGGGTTTGGCCGCTTTACGCAAATTGTTCTAATATCAGTACCTAGCTTTAAATGTAATTAACATTTTAAATACATCGTCTTTTATATGTTGATAACAAACTATTGGTGGTTATTATCTCTACTTTTGGTATATAGGGAATTTTGGATCCTCGAAGTTAGCTTCCTTCCTTTCTTTCTAATGTACATACATGATTTCCCTTCAAAGTCCTATACAACCAATCAACCAATAGGCCACTCTCATCAACAATTCATCAACACAACCTCATATGGGTTAATGAATTGTTGATGACTGGAACTGCAGGGTAGTTACGCCCACAAAATTCAAACATCTTGCAATTACAACATTCCCAATTAGTGTTATTAGAATTATTAAAGGAATTTAATATGATGTTTTGGTATTCCATGACAGCCTGCAAAATATCCTTTGCCAGCGTCGTAACTCAGTTATTTCGACGTTATTTAATTGCAGACTCGCTGCAGGCGAGTTTTACTTTCGCACACAAAAATGTGTGGCCTCCTGCTCGGCCCTCCCTTGGCTCTCTCGGCTTTTCCGGGGCCATTTCCATGCAAATCAGCTGGAAACACGCACACATCCGCGACGGGGGGCAGGAGGAGATGGCCCCAAAGCCGTATACTTATAATGGGACACCGGCTTTCAATACGCCGCATGATATGCGATATGGATATGCAAATTCAAAGGGGTTAAGGCGGCGGCGGGATCGGGATCGGGGGCCACGGCACGAAGGATACGAGAGAGCCTAGCCCAATGTGCAAATTCCTTTTCCACGGGCTTGGCAGCATGGAACGTGACAAAATGAAGTCTGTTTTCGGCATTCAGGCCTTACGTAATGCGACCGGGTCTTTAGTCCTGAGCCATTGTATTGCCCGGGGATAATCAAGATTAACGCCCGACTTTCGTCCTTATCAGTCGTTGCCAATGAGCTGGGAAATGCAGGACTCGCCACGGCTGCCAGCCCAGAGTTCATGCTCGCTTTTTGGGTCATTGACCGCCTAATGTGTTGATTGATTCTAATGAGAAGGGAGACACGACTCTTTAGGGCACGGACAAAAAAATGTGGTAAAATCTGTTGCATCCTATAAATAATATATTTCATAATTTAAAGGCTTAAGGTTAAATTTGGTCTGGAAGCAATGTACAAGTTTAACCTAAATGTATTACTAATACAGTATTAGAATACAGTCTGCAATTATCTTATTTTGACTTTAAACCCCCTTGAAAACCTTGTAAGATCATTTATATTAACAAATTGTATTTAAACATCAACCGGAAAGTTGATCACAGCTGTTGATGTTGTACTTTAGAGGTGTTTATTTTGCCTGGTATCCAAGATTTATCTCTTGGCTATGGAGCATTGTGTGTTTTTTTTGGGGGAACATGAACTTGACGAGTTCATAAATAGCATACAGAACTTGGGGAGCCACAGATGCCCCACACATGTGGCCACCAACCTTGGGATTCACTCGGTACTCGATTGCATCACTCCACTTGGAAATACAATTAACTCAATGTGCTTACTCTCTATTTTTTACAGACCACCAACTCAGAGGCGTTTGAACAATGTAACAACAATTTAAACGATAAAAATAAAAACAAAAACCATCGAAAGGCGGAAAATTATTAGAAATTAATCCAATTGACCCCACTGAGAAACCACTTCAGCGAGATCAGGTGAGTTGGGCAATCAAACGAAATGGCTTCCTGGGATTTCGTAGCATTTATCTAGGAAATATCGAGTAATAATCATAATTTGCTTTGATCTTGCTTTGGTTTGTGCTGGTTATTTCCTAATATACGGCGGCTGCGGAAATTTTAAGTAATTCTTGGGGAAAAGTGTGCTCTTAAATTAGAAAATTAGGCCACCCCTGAGGAGCAATTGCCAGCCTTTTTTATGGTCTTGCCTAAGACTCAGGCCAAAGAAGATGTTCGGTGACTGTCTCGGTGTCTCGGTGGTTGGCATTAAGTAAATTTATGTTTATGCGCGGAAGGAACCCTTCAAAAGTCACCTCAAAGACTGCCTCACGTGCAGCATTAAAATGTAAAATGTACGAATATATAGAGCCCATTTTTCGCACCTGGCTACGTCTCTCTCTCTCTTTATCTGCCTTTGTTGTTATGGTAATGTGAGCTTCGTTTTGGGGTTTTATTCTGATTACAATAACATTTTTGCCTTCATTGTTTGAAGAGACCTTCGGCGCAGATCGACCTTGAGGCGGCTGGGTGTAATTCAAACCGTATAAATCGGACTGATTAACCCATATTCGAAAACTATTCAGAGGAGAAGAGCTAACCTTGTGGCGTCCTCAGCTCTGTTGATGCCTCAATTTATTGGCCAAACCCATAAACATGGCCTTCGTCGTGTGCCGGGCGCCTTTCTTGGCTAATTTCAAGAAAAAGGTAGGTGTGCGGAAAATTTCCAACAACTTGGCCGCTCTCCAGCAGAAGGCACAAGGATTCTGTCATTGAAGAGAGGAAGGAAGTCGGGTCCTTTTTGCCTTATTTGGTTATTCGGTGACGGACTTCTGACAAATTCGTTGACTAGGTCAGGCTCTCTCACTCTGCTCAGCCATATACATACGTACATATATCTGTTGGATTCACTTTTGGTTTCTATGGGCGGAAATGCGATTGCGCACAGAGAGTGGAGGGTCCTAGCAACATTTTTAGACAGCAACATTTTTATTGCCTTGCTTTCATTCAAGCTTTTTTGACCACAAATTCCATTGATAGCAGGCGTGTTGGCACATTTTCGTTATATCCATGATGTAATATGAGGAACTGGATTCTTATCAAGTTGCTGGAGTTAAGGATTCCATTTAAAACTAGTTATTTACGACTTGGGATCTAGTAACCTGAATTTAAACCGTAAAACAAGTCACTAAAGCAAACTGGTGTTGTTCAAACATAAACCAAATTAGCATTTTCTTGTTTGATATGTAAAAAAGACTTCATTTCCAGGTTGAACAATTAATTTTCATTTTATTCATATTTTTTATTGGATTAAATTTAGTTTTTTTTTTTAGGAAAAACGTTGTTTACATTTCCGTAATTAGGTAAAAAAAGTTTTTTTTGTATACGATAGAAAAATTGTTGTCTTAAATTGGTTTATTGAAAAGTTAGTGTATTTATTGCATATTTTTATACCATGTACCGTAGGTACAAAGGTATATTAATTTCGTGCAAATTTATGTAACAGGCAGAAGGAAGCATTTCCGACCCCATAAAGTATATATATTCTTGATCAGCATCAACAGCCGAGTCGATCTAGCCATGTCTGTCTGTCCGTCTGTCCGTCTGACCGTCTGTCCGTCTGTCCGTCTGTGTAAACGCCTAGATCTCAGCAACTATAAGAGCTAGAGTCACCAAATTCGGTATGTAGGTCGGAATGTTTTGCAAGCAGATCAAGTTTGTTTCAGATTTAAAAATTTCCCTCCCACTCCCCCGCAAATCAATAAAAACGTTTTGCAGCCGCAAATATTACCATATATCTTTCTTTTTGTGCATAGGCATGCATATGTAGAACATGTATCAATACCGAAAACCTGGTAAAGATCGGGTGAAAAACACAAAAGTTATTTACTTATCAGTGTGCTATCTATTTGGCAGCTAGCAACAGGTGCATCCCAAAAAACAACAACAAAACTGATGAGCGCAAGAAACTAACTCCCGTGCGCAAAAAAGAGAGGAGGGGTTATCTCTGTCTCTGTCTTGCACACGCAAGTGCGTGAGATGGTGGTGGTTTTGCAAAGAGCGAGTTTGTTTACATTTCTCTAATAGGCAAAAGTCGCAATAGGCAAAAGCGGCGATATATTTTGGTACATGGTATATAACAGTCGTTCACGAACGACTGTAGCTTTCTTACTTGTTAATTATATCAAGTAACGAAAATATAAATTGGAATTGGTATTTATTTTATGATGTTTTACTTACAAAACCTTTAACAAATTTTAAAGCATTTCGATATTATAAATGATAATCATTTAAGCATCCCGATTATAAAATACCGGGAATTCATTATCTCGTGAAGAAAATTAAACGTTGCAAACCATAAAAAAAATTTTGACCAAGTACATCGCATATTATTTATTTAATTTTTCTGAGGATTTGCCTACGATGATGATATAAATTTATAAAGTAATATTTATATTCCACGCAACATAAATCCAATGACTTTCAAACTTAAAGAGCAGTGATGCTGCTAAAAACAGACGCTGAGAGAGAGATTCCTGTTGAGAGAACCATTTCGCAGTTGCGCTCCTTGACCTTGGGCACGAACTCGGCCCCCCTACTCACATAAAAGCTATGAATTTTCCACGCTTTTGGTGTTGTTTTTTTCGCCGAGACACATCTGGTGAACTCCGGCCATGCGAAATCCGTACGGAGATTCGAACTCAGTCGCTCACTTCGCCAGCAGCCACAAGTTGTGGCAACGCGGACGGAAAATAAAAACCAAAAACCTCAAACTCAGCAGTGAACGCAAAATACAAAAGGCATTTCAAAACTTTGTTTTCATGTTTCATGAGGAGCGAAGATCCCCCACCGATTTGGGTTCGGATCAGCAGTATGTAATCCGATTAAAGCGACGCAAAAGCAAAAAAAACAGCCCATAAATCAACGGCAGAATCAGAATATCTGAATCAGCCACAGCTGCGTCATCGCTAAAGTTACTATTATCATCAACATCACATCATCGTTCTGGAACCGTTCTTATCACACTTTTCGCTGACCCCTCCCATCCATTGATTTACATCGATTTCCATCTATCATACGTCGCACACAGATTGATTGATAAGGAGGTGTGGGGAGAGGGACACTATCGGGTTCAAAGTTCGCATTTGTCAGATGGAGCGAAAATGGGGACTGTATAAACAGGAGGGCCGAGGCTCAAGAGCCCAATCAAATAGAATGGGAGGCGATTAAGTAGGCCCCCGAAAATACAAAAGAATGAGAACTGTGCTCAAGAGCGATTATATTGAATTTCAAATTGATGAGTTAATGTTGGGCAATGGGAGGAGTGAAGAACACACACAACAAAGATTTGTGATTCCAAGTGCACTTTAATAAAGGGACAACTTTGTGTTTTTCCTCCCGAATAATATTAGTTTCGGGGATATCCTACAAATGTATATTAGGAAAACAATTTACTTTCACAAAAGTTATTGACATATGGAAACTTGATCAATATTTAATATACATGAGCGATAATCTAAATTCTGTTTTATTTATCGGACAATATAAGTTCTATATTTTTTGACATTCAAAGTTAAGATATGTGAAAGTTTACGATTTTATCAATATTTTAAGGAATTTTTCAATACTTAAAGTTTATATATTTCAAAATTTAAGATTTTATTGGTTTTTTATGTTAAATGCGATGTTTTCATATCAAACTGTTCCTTTAAAAATACATATGAACTGTCCAAGTTCTCCAAAAATTTTCTCTTGTTTTGAGTGCTATTACTGTAACTTCTTTGATTTTATTTGAGTTTTTCCTATGCGCGTAGTGTTCCCCTTAACAGCTTTTTTATCTCTTTCCATGTCTGATAAATTAGAATAACTTCACCAGACTCTAATGAGTATCTCTAGAAATATGTATGTACATATTTGCCAATTCATTTCCTTATCAGAGTCACGCCCACCGGGGTAGTACTTGTCTCTAGCCTGTGGCCATTGCAACGGATGAAGCCAGCAAAGTGTGGACACTGAATTTCACTCCAACAAATGTTATCTGAACTATTTATGAGTGTACTCAACATACTCAACATGTGTTAGTAAGCACACACAAGATGCATCCATCTTGGCAGCCATAAATAAACAAATATTCAATTTTCTCGCATTTTCCAATTAAGATCCTCAATAGAAGAGCTGGAAAACCCCAAACGATAAGTGAGAAAACGAAAGTGTGGCAAATTTGTTTGAAATTTGCATGCATCCTCGATTTCGATTAAAACTTGAGTGTTTTAAATGCACTTCAAAGCTGAAGCTTCTAAAGTTTAGGCATTTTCCGCACACAGAGATGACCTTCAGGCCCAAATTTGTACATTGTACATTGTATATTTTCGGTGGAAACTCTAAGCCTGGTCATGGAAACTAATGACAAATAAAGTGTGAAGTGAGGTAACTTGGCGGCGATTTTGCATCGTGTAATGTCCGATGAGCATGCACATTTGTTTGCTTTTCTTTCTCGAGCTTTCCGGTCAGGGGCACTGCTGCTTTCCTTTTCAATTTGTCCAGCTCTTTGGCTTTGGCTTGGCCATTATGCCACTTGGCTGTTTTGCAATGACGCCTGACTGACTTGCCATTGGGAATGGGAATAAAAATAGTGCTGAAGTGTCGGTAACAAGTGGCTATGCACAGAGAGAAAAATAGCTCAACAAAATTACTGAACATTTAAAACCACTCCAACTCTTTGTTATTAAAATAAATCACTTTAGGAGGGTTCGTTAGGTAATGGTTCTAAGAATAGAGCACGAAATGTCTTGTAAATATTTAATGCTCTTTATTTAATTTCATTGAAGATATTACTCAAATTTTCTCTACCTGTACGGCCTTAGATACATCCGAGAATTTCACAGTTTGCCGCGAGGTTGAGCTTTAGTTTGAGCTTGAGTTTCGAGTTAGAGCTCCGCGGGGCAGAGCCCATGGGGCAGTTAGGCAGTTTCCTGGCCCATTGTCTGGCTGGCTGAGCCTCCTCGTAATTAAGTTGGCAAATTTGTGTAATGAGCAAGTGCAATTAACCGGCGGGCTCCGTGTTTGGGCCTATGCAAATGCCACACACATAATTATAGTTTTGTGGCCACAGCCTCATCCTCTGCAGCTGCTGTTTTGGCTGTGGCTTTGGCTTTGTTTTTCTTTTGGTTTCGTTTTCATGTTTTTTCCACCATTTTCCCTGCAATGTGTTTGCCCACTTTGCCAAGTGAGCTGTGCAGAGTGTGTGCTCGTCTGCGAAATGCAAACGAAAGTCAAAGTTAATTTGTTAGATTTTCGCGAGCTACGAGCTACGAGCTGTGAGATGCGAGGCAGAAACTGCGTGACGTGACGGCGCGACCAGGTGCCAGACCACGTCTCGGTCTCCCTTTCGTTTCTCTCCACCCTCCTCGAGTCGCGTTTCGTTGGAAAATCAGTGGAAAATCGCTGCAAAATCTTTCGACCGAGCAATCAAAGCTGAGGTTGTCTGCCTCGCCAAGAGCGGCATACTTTCGGGCTGTTAATCAATTACAGCTGCGAAAATTTAATGTGTTTTTAATGACAAATTACTGGCATTAAGTGGGAATAGTGGTCGTTAAAATAAGGCTGAAAATGTGTATAAATTAACAGGTGAAGAAAGTATTTTTACATAGGTTATTTAAATTAGCATCGATTAATGTTTGCTAAAAGCATACGAAACATGGCAATATATTGCAATAGATTGAGAAAAAAAGGTCTTAATAGTCAGCTGTAGGGCTTCATAAGAACTTAATTATATTATTTACATGAAATTTACTTTGTGTAATGAATAATAATTACAAATGGCTACAAAGTACCTAAAAGTTTAAATGCATTTTAACTATATTATAACATTTTTTGCTTTATACCTCACATTCTGAGTAATGAAACACGTTTATAAATATCCTATTTAGGACCAAAAAGGAGCATATTTTTAATTCTCCTAAAAATTTTATAAAATTTATTTATTCGCGGCTCAAAATATAATTTATAAAGTAGTACAAAATTATTAAAAATTAAGCATCTTAGACTATAAAGTTTCTAATTTAAAAAATTGTTTGACCTTATTATTAAGTGCTTCGTTGTATATTACTTCAAATTGTACCTAATTTCTTTTTAAAATGTTGTCTAAAATGACTTCTTTAATGTTACTTGGGATAATACATAAACTTATAGCTAAAACTTTTTTAAGCATAGAATTTATATTTGTTTGTTTTGCAAAGAGTTTACTTAACGAACTATTTAATTAAGAATCAAAACCTATTAAGTACGCAATGTATATATTTATATATTTCCATACCATAAAACCTATAAATTCCCATAATTTTAATTTATACATATTCATTGTTTCGCCTGCCAAAATTGAACTGTTATTAATCAGATCTGCCCCAAAGTTGACTCATAAATTATAGTAGTTTGCCGACTGATAATTCGCCCCAATCCTATACCCAATCCCATGTCCAGCTCAATTGGCAGCTTCAATGAATTTTGCCTTGGCATTCCCCCAAGTTCAATGCCAAATCGCACTTAGTGGGCAGCTGTTCTCCTTCAGACCCCGCTCTTCAACCCAATCCCGATCCTATCCAGATGTACGTACATATATGCCCCCTCCAGAGGCACTCATTCGGTTTAATTAACCAAACGGCACAACGAAATGAACATTTGCGCCGCTGCTCATTTGTCTGCTCCAATCAGCGGCATCGTCATCGCGGTTTGCATCGCCATCATCACGTCGTCATCATCAGCGGCTCCTCCTTATGATTCCATCGGCAGCGCTGCTGCACTGCACCCACGATGAGTGCCGACACGAATCCCCGCCACTGCAGTTTCCATTTCAATGCGCAAAAAACGCTTAAACTGCAATTTGCGCTGCTTGTTCGAGGGGGAAAAAGTACAAGGGGGGCCGGGGATGGGGCTGCTCTCCCCCGCTAATTAGCACACAGCACGTACGGAGCTGGTTTACCCTAAAAGGGGTCAAATGTCAGCTTGGCGCGTTATTTGGACAGCTCCTCTAACTGGGTTAACCCACCTGCTCACTCTCTTGGCTCTGAGGAGCGTTAATCCCTCGTTCACAAAATGCACTAATTACTCGTGGTTGTATGTGTGTACTTATATATTTACTTAATTTTCTTAAATGCCTAAAAATATGCTGTGAAAATGTGGGGGAAATTAAAAGCAAGCAAGAGAAGTTACAAAAATGTAAAAGCTATTTTGTATTTGTTATAAACTTCTTTAAAATTATAAGATATATATGTATGAAAGTAATTAATTTAATGTTTTCTGATTGAAAATTGTTAATTCACCATTAATTCATGGACAATTATTTGAATTGAAATGTTGCCTCTTGTGAGTTAGTAAAACCAAAAAATTTTATGGTTATGGTTTTTAAAGCATTATTTATTTTATGTCTTCAAATATTTTTAAAATTAAAAAATTATTGGTATCGATAGAAAACAACAACAAAAATAATTTAATAGATTTAATAATAGATTTAATAAATATTACTACAAATTATTTATCAGTTCGAAGGCAGTTTTATTGAAACTATAGATATAATTAGTTCTTAACATATTCCAATGGAAAATGTATTTCATAAATATTTTTAAATGTTTGTAATTAAGCTTAAGCAAAGTATTAATATGATAGTCCTTTCCCAAGACAATAATTCCGTTTTTAAATCCCCATTATTTTAGATAACATTTTATTTCCATATATTGTAAATCATATTAATGCTACAAGATCTCTCTTCCTTGGGCACACATCGCACACAGCTGATGTAAGATAAATCACACAACGTCTGTGAGTGTTCGGCATCCCCGAACTTGGCATGAATCATCCGAGTCGAGAGCCCATTACTCACGGCCCATTCGTTGTCTGGCGCCAAAACAAAGCCCGAAGCCAAAGCCAAATCCAAATCCAAATCCAAGACAGAGCAGCCCCAACGACTGCTGCAGGTTACAGAGTTCAGCTAGAGAGGCGAATTCCTAGTTGAAAATAGCTTTCCTTGAAATGCCTTTGGGCCAGACGCAATGCAAATCGATGCGATTCTTGAGAACTCACTGAACAAGTGGAAGATGCATTCTGCTCTAGCCGGGCCGTGACATTTATTTATCGGTGGTGGCCTCTGGGGCTGATCAAGTGGGTTGACTGCCCTAGGGGACAAGATGCCGATGATCTGACGATGGGATGGGTCAAAGAATCATGTTTGCTTGCCGCTTAAATATTTTTGATTCATTTTGAAATCTATTCCGTGTGACAGATTGATTTATTTTGAAATATTAATTTGAATGCTGAGAGTATTGGGTATAGAAATAACATAATAAATCACAGCAGAACCAGGCATCAGGTGCTGGTTGTAGGATTTTATTTACTGAATTGATTTATGTTTAAGGAGAATTTGAGTAATGATAAGGCTACCTATATATTTTAGAATGTCAACATTTAAGAAATTAAAATATATTTTAGAATGTCAACATTTAAGAAATAAAAATATATCAGTGGTTAACTATGAAAATATTTTAACAACCTCATTTATGAATTTACTTTAGTCAAATATTTTTACAATTTAAAAGAATTCCTAGGATGGAATTGGTATAAATTATTAAATTTATTGTTTAACGAAGAACTTTTAACCTTTTAATAAGTTTTTAATTTATTATCTAATATTCTCATTATTAATTTCTTTAAAAATAATAGCTATTATTTTCGAAATTTAATAGTAAATTATCACTAAAACTTATTTATATAATGTATATGTACATTCCCCGTATAACTAATTGAATTTAACACCTCAACCTAAGAACTTTCCGCTGCAATTTCCTGTCAGCTTTCGCTTGGCTCTTCTCGCCCATGCAATATGACAATGTGACATTTAATTTCCCGCAGAACACCGTCGTAATGGCGGTCCATTAGCGGAGGTGTCACTGCGGGTGACTGATGGGGTGGGTCAGGTCAGGTTTCCCGGTAGGAAGCCATCGCAGAAGGGTGGGAGCCACTGCACCAATTCCACATATTTGCTAAAGGCAATTACAAATAGTTTTCCCTTTGTGTTTCTTTCCAGCATGTCTTCCGGCCTGATGTCGTGTGTGAGGGAAAACTCGCCGCCGCTGGAACCCGAGCTGGATGCCAGTGGATGCCAGGGGCCATTGTCGTTGCCCTCGGAGGGCGGAAGGTCGCATGGCGGTGCCGTCACCTCCACGCCCATCTCCAGTCCGGGAAACGATGCCCACCAGTCCACCCCGACCGCCGGTGAGTTGCCTAATTGCTATCATAATACCAAGCAAACAAACAAACAACGAAACAAAGACCCACATCCCATGTCCCATATCCCTGCCAGGGAATCTCCTGGTTGGGCAACAAATATTAAATCATTCAAGTGCGGAATGCTGGATTATGAAATTGCCTGGGGCCTTGGGCTCCCCGGGTTCTCCCAGGCTTCCATGGCTTCCAACAGCTGGCAACAGCTTTCTGCCTCATGTGTTCATCAAACGCCAGAATCCCGGAGGATATTTACATGGGCGGGGAGAAAGGCTCGCTGATTGCCAAAGGCTGGGGAATTGGGCGATTCGGGGATTTTATTGCCTGCCCCAAGGTTGACTGCAGCAATTCTCGCCCCCTTTGGCATGGGTTAACCTTGGGCTTATGGATGCTTTATGGGCTCTGAACAGACGAAGGTTACTCTTGGGGGAAGAAAAAAATACTTTTATTCAAGCAGCTTTCGTATAAAGAGTTGAGCTAAGGGAGTTTTGTAGGATTTAAACTTAATATGTAGTATGTATATTTAACAAATATTTATGAAATATATTAGAAAAGCGCATAGGGACTCAGGCCTTCTTAAAGGTTTAGATGGTTTTATATTAGGTGTCTAAGAAGCTAATAGAAACAAAAGTGAATAATATAGTACAAGTACAATGAACTCCCACACAGCCTTGACTAAGTGCAGATTCGATTACATCACTCGCATTACTAAGGCCATCATCGATCATATGGAACGAGATAGTGCGCTCTTCCTTGAAGAAACTCAGAGCTTCAGCTTTGTTTGCAGAGCTGCGAACCCGCTGGAAGATACCGAGGAAAGTGAGCGAAAATCCAAACAAAGCCGCACTATTGTGGATACCCTGCAAAAATAGGCCCTATACGACTGTGGTGGGCTGTAAATAAAAGAGTTTGTTGGTTGGTTTACGTTTTCTTTTTTGGTTTTCTGTTAGGTGCATAATTAGTTGGGTCTTTTGGCTGCCGCCAGCAGATGCAGATACAATGAGCGAAAGATAAAACTGGGCATAATACATATTCAGATTGGGCCATCTACATATAAATCTATTTACATCTACGTGGGTCTGCTACCTCACAATTCACATGTGAACCGGGCTTTGTCTGTTGTGGGGCTCGCCCTCATATGGCCACCGACAACTGAATAACTGGATAATGTTTATATAATTGTGGGTAATACTAGCTACACGTGCTAATTAACGCCCCCGACTTTCTATGGTTCATGCGAATGCACAGCGAAAATCGACCACAAGTGTTCCTTCTGCTGAAAATGGGGATTCGGCTTCGGGTTCGGGTTCGGAATGGAAATGGGTATGGTAATGCGAATAGGAAGCTTTATCCATTTGGGGTCGCCTGAACTATTGTTGTTATGACAACACCCACAAAGAAATGCCATCAACAATAACGGACCATGTACAGTGTACACTGTACACCACGCTTTCAACATGAATAAAGCTGCATAAATAGTTCGTGTCGGATCGGTGGACAGTGGGGCTAAAGCGGATGACAGTTAGGCTAGTGAATGAAATAATGCGACTTTGGAAAGAATGGTTTCCCAAAATAATTTCTTACATCATATAAATAATATGTTGCAGTGAATGGAAATATCCAAATGCACATGTATCGCATTGTGAAAATATCGATCAACTAACCTTTGCTTTAAATTTTAGTATTGGTATAAACATAATTTGTGTCATCCCTAAAAACAAGCGTTTTTCCCGGTGGCTATCAATAGAAGCTCAACTTCCACGTGTATCTTCTTTGCGAAATTTAAAGAAAATTTGAACAACCATGGAGCAACCAGTTGTGTGGGCGCGCGTGATTAAGGTTCTCGGACGCACCGGCTCCCAGGGCCAGTGTACCCAGGTCAAGGTGGAGTTCCTTGGCGAGCAGAATCGCCAGATCATCCGGAACGTGAAGGGTCCGGTACGCGTGGGCGACATTCTCACCCTGCTGGAGTCCGAACGCGAGGCCAGAAGGCTCCGCTAATGGGGTTTGTTAATCCTTTGCTGCTCTGGATCTACAGGGAAGACAGAACAGACTCTTCGAAGCACTTTTGGCACTGCAAAATCTGTAAAAAACTTAAACAAATATGATTCAAAATGGATATTAGTGTGATTGCAAAGCATAAATATACTTCAATCTGAAACACAGAGTCTTCCTAAAAGTCTTGAAGTTTTCTTGGTAAAATCTTCTGATATGTCCCACTGTGCCTGCTGTTATTCAGTTAACAGAGCGCTGCTAAGCCAGCACACACCGTCACCTGCAGCGGGCCAAGAAACGCTAATCAGTTCGATTTGGCAACGCAAGCTGGCTAATAAGCCGATACCCGTACTACCACTCGCTGCCGTCAATACACTCTGGCCGGGTTCAGTTCGGTCTCGGTTTTCTGTCTCCGTGTATATTTTTTGTGTAGGGTCGCTTCGGCTTTTTCGCTTCGTAGATTTCAGTTTCAGTTTTGCCGCGAGCGGGAATCCGACGGTTTTTTCCGCCTTTTTTTTTATTCGATTTCGTTTGCCGCTGTCCCATTGATTCAATTCATTCTGTTTGCTCCGCTCCACCTGTGCAGGTGGGACACAATTTCGCTGTCGAACGCGTACGCCGGTTATTGCACTAATTGAATTGTGCGCCGATTGCAATCGCAAAACCCATTTAAAATCGCACTCGCACTGGCACTAGCCGCGTGTTCCGATCAACCCGAGTACGAATTACACCAAAGAGTCAACAAAGTTTAATCAATAATATTGGAAAAAGGAAAAACCAATTCGGAGTTGGTCAAGTTGTGTAACGTGCAGTGAAGTTGAGTCGAAATTCAATCAATATATGTGCAGCATATTGTATCTTCCGACTGAGAAAAGCTTGTTTAAACAAAACAATCAGCAGGGTAAACAATTCCTGGAATTTGGCAGTTGAATATAAACCATCTGCCGCTATTTTCGGCTCGTATTTAGACAGGTAATAAAAAGTATTGTATTTGTTGGGTATTTTTTGGACTAGAACGAAGAGCAGGAGGTGTTTGTGGGGAATTCTCAATGATATCATGCACGAAACAGATCTAGCCCAGAATGTGTACCTACATAGTTCGGACCAATTAACCTCTCCAATGAATGTAAAGCTTAACCCAATCCACACTTGCCCCATAAAGCAGGGATTATTATGCAAGTTGACATTATTTTGGGGGAACGAACCTATCAGCCTGAACGAAACCTCGTTATGAGGCGGAGGCTTCGCAGAGAGACCCAATTGAGGCAATTGGCCAGACGCCTCTAATTGAAGAGCCGTGAATTATGTAATCAATTTTGGTGCGACGCTGGGTGTTGTTGTGATTTGGAGTGCGAACACAAAAGGTAGTGCCTTTCGACCAGGCCAAAAAGACTGATAAGCGACGCCAAACTGTTTGCACTCAACGTCTTCTGGCGATTGGAACGTCTGCCATTGCCTTTTGGCCAAACAGATCGCGACTGATAGGGCCTGATCTCTTATATAAAGTGGCTAAGAAACGGGGCTATAGAAAAGCAGGTGTGAAAAGCAGCTAGCTTTATCCATTTAACGCAGTCACTGTAAAAAACAAGTGTGCGTTTTTAATTAACATGCTGTACTTAGGTTAGGAAGCTAGTATTTATATTACTTTTAAATAGCAGCGAAGAAAAGCATTTCAGGAGAAATAATTAAGTACTATAACTTTTTATAGTAATCAAGAGGGATTACTTTCTGCGCCTTGGCAATCGTCGATACCTTCCTGATAGCTCTCTAGTACACCTCCATTTATTTATAGCTATTCCGGTACTTTGTCTAATCTATATGGGCACAAATACCCATATAATATTGCCACACTTGTGTTTGACATCACTTTTTATATGAAATAGAATTACGTTTCAATCTTAAAGATTATTTTGCCGGTGCTGATGTAGTTAATCATACGCCATGTTGAACTCTTTGACCAACGAACTCAACGAACCTTGGCTAATCCATTGGCATCGCACTCGATTCTCGTGGCTTACAGCACACTGCAACTTACCAGTAAAGCCAACTTTTGAAGGCCCCGAGACCTGTTCGCTTGTAAGAGTTATTTGTCCAAAGAATTGTGCAATTCTTGGTGCCTTTGTTTGCCTTTTCGGGCCTTCGGGTTCTTGGTTCTCCACCAAGTTGTGTGTTTTTCTATTTTTATTACGCGCAAGTGAACTCAGCACTTGTTAAGCGGATAAGCTACCCACATGGCCAGACTGGGGAGCTGGGGAGCTGGTGCCGGGGATGTAGGCGTGGTCCACTTGACCTTCCCCAATCCAATAGGCCAGCAGTCCGAGCCGGGCTCACATCCGCTCGCAAAAGGTCTCCAGTTACTGCAACTCGGCTGAAAAGCTGTGTAGTTCGCCATTTGGTTTCCACAATTTGCATGTTGAGAGAGTGTGGGGCAACGCTTTTGCCAATGATTAATTAATAAACGAACCCACTTGCCAAACCTCTTTTTGGAATTGCAAATTCAGAATCGAATGCGAATTGGTGTCACTTGAACACCTCCGAAAGCCTACGCACCGGGTACTTGCATCAGGTGTGGAATGAGGAGCGATATGTTTCGATTATTTATACTCTTTATCGCTGATTTGTTATCGAAATGGTGTAATATTTGCTTAAATATAGTAAGGGACTCAGACGTGTGCTTAGTTATATAGGAAGGTACTTTGACTATTGCTTAGATATAATTATATTTCTTTTTGTTTCGGTTGTATTAACCTTAATCATTAACCATATAATGTTTGCTAATTCCGATTAACAATAGTTTCGATAAGATATTTCATGGATCTTTTATATCAAACTTACCTGTCAAACACTCCTTAATAAGAATTCACATATTAAGGTTAATGGGAATTGTTGTGAACCATAAATACTTTGTATTGGGAAGAAGAGAGGTGTTATATTCCGATAACTAATGTTTTTATTAGTGCCTAGTTATAATTATCTTTTAAAATAGATTGAGGGACTCAAAACAATGTTTAAGTGCAATTTCCACTCGTATATGACTTGTTTAACAGACGAACTATTGGAATATTCATTAACGAATTATATTCGCTCCTTTCGATTTACAAAAACTTCGATAGGTTACTTTTTCCGATATTATTTATCGAATTTATCAACCTATCCTCTCTAGTGAGCAATCGTAAGAGCGGTTAATCCGAGGAGGCATCATGTTGCCAAATTTAACAGACTCAAATCAGTTTTGATGAATTACCAAAGCCAAGCCAAAAACCGACAATGACGAGCATTACGCCCACACATTCACACTCACACTCACTCGCGGAAAACGAAACCCAAACTGATGACAGCACACAAAAGAAGACAATACGGGACTCGAAGTAATAACAAATCTTGCTCAATAGACTTTAGATAAATTAGAAATAATGTATCCGCGCACAATGCTGATGTAATCGCAGGGATTGCCTCATTAAGTGAATCACAGGCAGCATCTCCGCTCCAACTCAAAAGCAAACTCAAACTTTTCAATTACAGACGTAGAAGATTTTCATTAAGGATTTTTCTTTCTTTTAGGGACACAAAACTCACTCTCTTTGGCTTAAGGGAATGCAGCTCTCAGCGACGGCTGACCCAATTAGGCATTCTATAAATAAACAATTGTCACTGGCGAGGGTGTTGCCTCCCCTTCGGCGGTTAAAATTCCATTAGCAAGGTCCCCGAGCAAATTTCGAGAGAGCAACCGCAGGCAGCAGACAGCCAGACGACACCCCAAAAGGCAATAAATAGAATGACGTGTTAGCGGGGGTAATATCTATATACTATACGTACTTCTTTTTTCCATGAGTAAGCTCCGATGACCAGCCCCAACTCAGGTGAAATTAATCATTAAAATCAAGCCATCACAAACAGCATAAATGGGGAATGCTCGTAGCCATGGCTACACATGTGTACATATACTATATATGCTATTCAGTTATATATCTGTAGTATCTTTCGGCGTTCGCGTGTCTCGACCCCAAAACGTGACCGGCATTTGAGTAGCGCTTTTATTTTTCTTTTTGATTAGAGGTCGAAGCTTTCTTGGCAGCGTTCTTTGATTTTATTTTAGAAAATGCTTGTACTTCCGTTTGGCTGGGGTTCTTTTCTCTAATTAGTATATGGAATGTATGTACACTTTCCACGGAGAAGACGGCTCTGTGTGTTTTTAAGGGAACTTTCATTTGTGGTAATGACACACAGAGCCAGGCCATGAGTCACTCTTGAGAGATGTAAGAGCCCAGTGATGAGCCATACTTTCCAAGGAGTTATCAGCAGACTTTTGGCTTTAATAGGTTACATCTGGTGGAATAAGGTTTTCGTATCTCCCTGCTGGGTTTTCTATATTTGCCCATCACTTAGCCATAATACATGATATTCTACTTTTCTAGTACCCACATATGTACTCCACATTCCTTGGTGATCGATAAGGAATTACCAGCCATCGCTTTTAGTTTTTCTTTTCTCTGTGCTATCGGCCATCGAGTCAGAATAAACATTATTGAGTTCTACGACCGCCAAGGCCATAAGCACAAAAGACCAAGCCGCAATTCGATTGATATAACTTTATTACTTTAACCAATTGCACTCCTTATGCCAGATTTTCTGTGCCCCAGAAATTGTGTAAATCCAAATACATATATTACAGATAAGTAGTGACCTTGTCGAATGGTTTCCAACGCTGGTTTGCACGTGGTGCCCAATTGGGTTTACTGGAACTCCCCGCCAGCGACAAGTCTTGCTATCATTCCTCTTTGCGCCTTTCATTCATTGAGGGGTCTTCGGGCTTTTGCCTATTTATGGTCATGTTTTGGGCTGCGATTCGTTTCGGTTTCGCCCATTTATTGTTTACTTCTTATCGGCGTACTATTAAGTGTAACCGAATGACGGAAAAATTCTATTAACAATTGATTGGCTCAACAGCTGAGTAACGACGGAAGTTAAGTGGCGTCTAGAAATATGGAATTACTTCCTCGGAAGTTACTTATTGATAATTATGCTATATCTAATGGGGTTTGTTTATGGGTCTAGTAATTATGTATACATTATTTTACAACAATTTACAATCTAGTGGGGGAGGTAGGTGACTTCAGATTCTATGATAAAAAACAAACATTTAGGGACTGATAAGTGAATACCCAGCTTGAAAATGTGAAAATATAATCCCGCGGGAAACTTTCCTCTCACTCTGGTAGATTTATGCCGCCTGTCAATCTAGAAGAAATCTGGTTGACTTTATGATGTCGGGTGACAGGCATAGGATACTTAGTTCCAACCACATGAGTTCCTGTATAAACCCTATATAAAAACCAAAAATACAACCTAAATAGACCGAAAATGTTGTAGAATCAAAGGGCGTCTCTCATCTTCCTTCTTTTCTTGTTCCAGACCAAAATCAGCAGCAGCAGAAGCGCCGACGGTTCCATCCGCTCCGCAATCTCCGCCGCATCTTCCGCCGCCGCACCATCAACACTTCCGCAGACAGTCCGTCCCCCGGCACCGGTATAGGACCTGGATCCTGTAATACTCTTCCACCGCCGGCCAGTAGCAGCAGCGAGAAGAACCTGCGAGCTTCGGGTGCACCATTATCACCCCTGAATCCCCAGCAGCTGCCGGAGCAGAGCTACCAGACGCAGTCGCTGCCCAAGTCCAAGTCCTACGGCTCGCACCGCGATGAGTTGCTGAGCGTGCTCCTGGGGAAGAAGCGGACCGGCAAGCAGGCGCCAGCACAGCACAGCCTGGACCAGAATCCGGGCCAATTCCAGTCGCCATCCCAAGCCCAGCAGGAAGCCATGTCCCAGCGCGGAGTGGCCGTCTTTCCCGCCGACTCCCTCGGCATGAGCAGGAGCAGCTACTTTGCAGAGCAGCGCTTACAGCAGCGCCTTCTCCGCAGCGTAGGTGACTCCTCGCAGGAGCTGGAGGGTGGGTCCATATCCGTTTCCGGATCGGGGTCGGGATCGGGCGCCGGTGGAGCTGCCGACATCTCCGACAGCCAGCGGAGTCTCAGCGAGGGTCGCCTTCTAGATGTGGACGGGTGAGTTCATGAAGTCTTTGGCAACGGTTAGTAATGATTCTGGCTTTCCCTTTCAGGGATTACTCCCGGGAGACTCTGTCGCAGTCCCATGACAGCGTCTTCTCCGAGTCAGCAACGGCCAGCAGTCTATCGATTGTATTGAAGGTGAGTTTAGAGTTGTTATAATTAATTAATAATAACCTTTGAATATTATACAAATCTCGAGGTTTGATAATCCAGCTTTAGGCTTTGATCTTAGAGATTACCTAATGTATCAAAAGTTGTTGGCTCTTTTCCAACCCTTTACCACCCTTGACAAACTCTAGTTGACCCACAAAAAAATTTAAAATGCCATTTCCACTCTTACTTTCGCCTTTTCCATCCCAAATCAAGTTCAGGGCCCTCGGGTCACTCGATTGAAATCCAGCAAAGACCACTCCCTGAACCGAGCTGTGTGCTGCAAGCAATCACTCGTAAATTGATTTAAATCAAACTCAATTGGAGCCTTTGTTGGCATTTCTGCAGCGCCATTGATGACCGAATCTCCCATGGAGAGTCGACTGACTCAGATTTTAGGAAAACAAACACATTATCAACACTCTGATTAGCTAGCTGGCCTTATCTGGGATGGAGAACATCCATTAATTGAGTTGACTGAACCCCAGAGACAATCGAAGCTTGATTGGTTGGGGGAACACTTTTTCAAATGTTTTTGTGGCTATCAAAATAACCAGATTCTCAAGACTTAATTGATACATTGAAATCGATTTCGATGTTACACAATTAACTCGCACTTTAATTAAACGAAAGTCCAAAATAAAATGTAGTCTGGCTTTGGCTCTTATCTAATATACAAATCTTCATTATCCACATCATTATTACTGCATAAGTTGGGTGAGTCTTTTTCTGGTGTTTTTCTTCTCTTTTCTTTTGGTTTTGAGTGAAAAAGGAAAAACTGTTGCCAACGCACGCGTTTTTGCAACCTGAAACCGAACCCAATGTTAGACACTACACAGGGAAAATGTGAGGAGTTTTCTAAAAGTTAGGAGAAATAAAACTGTAATTATAAATCTTAAGAAAATCCTTATCTCTGAAATTAAAAATTAAACTGATTTATAGAAAATTAAGGAATGTTAATGCAGGTAAAACGCAGCTCAACATTAAGAAACACTTTAAATTCGACTTATGAAATAAGAAACAATATAGTTTGTGATATTTTATCACTTCCCCAAAGCTATTTTCTGCGTGCAGCAACTGCAGTAAGCCGTGGCAAGACCCGCACTTCGACACCACCCTTCTTTCCCGCTCCGTCCAAGCTCCCGCTTTTCCAACCGATTTTCCAGCTCTTGCCGCGCGTGGCAATTTGCGGCTTCTTCTCCTGGTCGACCGACGACGACGCTTGAGTTACTTCTATTGCTTCTTCGGTTTCTGGACAAACGAGTTGCCGATGAGCCGACGATGGTCGACGGCGGCGGCGGCGGCCGCTTGGTTGCTTCTTGTTATTCCACTTTTTTCCACTTGGCAGGCCAGCGGCTCCCTGGAGCTGCCGCCTCCTCCAGCTCCGCGTGCTCCCACCCAGGTTATTTGCCAACCTGGTTAGCAAATAAATCGCATTTCTTTCTGTTTCTATGCTATTGAACTCCTGCAAGTTTTCCGCTAAATCAGTTTGCATCGAGCCTTTAGCCAGTGAAGACAACCCGGGCGTTTGCTAGGCTCGCTGTTTCCTAATACGATTTCGAATCCGATTTCGATTCCGACTACGACTCTGATCCGCGCTATGTCCACAATCCTCGGGATTCCTGGACTCTAGCCAAGTGAAGAAGTTAACGAACTTTCAATTTAACGCTCCAACTGGGTAACTGTGCTGGGGATTTAATAAAGAACTGCGATTCCAAGGGGCTTATCGAGTTGTCAGATGATATTTTTTATAAATCGGATGAGGAACAAGAAGTAAATAGCGCTGCATAGGCTTAATATGAGGAAATAAATGTTCAGGGGAATTTTATGAAATTAAAAAGTGCTTAATTAATAAATTTCCTGAAGAAAGCAAGAGCTTATCCTGAAAAACTATGTGTAAAAGTTAACATAAAACAAAAGCGGAATTTAAAGCACTTTAAAATCGATAAACAGAAAGTCAATTAAATATTGACATTTATAAACGTATACCCTTTCCCTTTTTAAATAATTAAATCTATCTAGCTGTATACATAAGCCTTTGAGGATATTGAACTCTGCTCCAGCCTTTCCTCGCAAAGATTAAAGCTTCTCAAATGGCAGAACCCCTTCCTCCTTCTCTAACATTCCACCGAATAGACATCTTGCAAGTCCTGAGTTCCCTGCTAATCCGCCAAGTCCTAGTCCAGACTCGGCGATTTTCCTTTGAAAAGCTGACAGAGCAGGTCGTGGAAACGAGCTCTTGGGTCTATAAATATTTACCAGCAGATGTGAAGATCTCGGGGCCAACCAGTTTGATGAATTAATTGCGGATAAATAGAAAGAGAAAAACGTCGACACGACAAATGGCCATAATGGAAAACTAAATGACAATGCAGTGGAGAGCAATTTCTGGGACGACTTGGAATGACAGCGGTAGAGATATGGTAACACGGTAACACGCACCGAACCATGGAAGCGAGCTTGCCCGTCATCGATGTCCAACATTCACACGCTTCTCTCTAATTGAGCCACTCGGGCTGCCGGGGAATGTGCCCCGGTGGCGACTGTGATCACCACTTCCTAGGTCCCAGCACTCAAAAATTTTCATTTTCGGCCTACATTCGTTTGCTCCGAACATGAGATCTGTGACACTTCCCGTCTGGCGGCGGCCTCCACTCCTTGCTCCACCGTCATTACGCAATCATTTCGGCCCGAATTTGCGTATCTCGCAGATTTCCGCATCCATTAGGATCGCACTCAAAGTGCAATGCATCCGCTTTGGGATTTTAATTGCATTTCTTCGCACGTTTCGCCCGATGGGCGCATTCTGGAGCCGGGCCATGTCCATATCGGTTGGCCACTGGCCCACTTCCCTGCCACTCTCCATCTCCGTCACTCTCTTGGGTGACAGACAAGGAGAAATTGATTCCATTTGCTTTAACTTGATTTAACTCCTGAGAAGCAGCCAGCGGAGCGGCGACCTAGTTGGGTGAGAGTGTGTGGAGAAGGGTTCCTTGGGCATTTCATGGCTTAATGGCCTGTGACTGTCCCAGGGAAAGCTATTTCACGTTCTTCTTTCTAATAGAAGTGAGCTTCTCCTTGACAGAACATAATGTATCTTCTTAAAATCTGTTTAAACTAGTTGTTTACAATCTATCATGTTTTTATCGTAAAATGATAAAGAGCATATCTAGGAGCAAAGTTCTTGATTGTTTATTTTATTTACGACTTGACTGAGTGCGGATTTGATTTGTGTACAGAACGTGGGGGGTATGAACTGAAAAAAATTATGTATATTAAAGTATTTCTTGCTTGGTTTGTAGAATATTGAATGCTTTTATTTTGAAATCAATATGAAACAGTTTCTTGTTATTTTCACTATCAAATATTAAATTCTTTAATAGTTTTACCCATTTTCTAAACTCTCTATAAGTAGGTAGCTCTGCTTTCTTGATTTATAACCCATTTAAGCTCCATTATATTGCTCCATAATATCTTTCCATAATGATTAGTCAGGGTCAGATCGCGTTACTGACCGACCGATGGGGGCTTCCAGATGGATAAATGCACACACTTTGAGGCCGTTTATCCCAATTACCCGTGGAGCACACAGATGGCTTCCATTTGTTTGAAATGCAACTCGGACGGCGGAGTGATGCAATTGCATTTAATTCAAAGCGATATTGCAGTCAGTGCCTCCCACTTGGCCAACTGTTGTGCCCGTTCTCTCTCTCTCACACTCTCTGGCTGTGGTAATCAATGTTGGCCATGTTGGGAGCCACTTACCATTTACCCACTGCTACTGACCACCGACAGTTGGCCCACTCGCAACTGGGCCAATAAATCAGTGAACGTGACGGTCCGCTCTGCGATTTTCCGACTCAGAATCGAGGTGGAAGTGGGCAGAGGCGTTGCTTTAAGCAGCCCAGGTAGTCCAGGAGGGGAATGGGTTAAGGGTCGCAGGACTTGGCCAGGTAGTTTGCCAGGTATCTGCAGAGCTGCTAGATTTCCCGACAAAGCAGCTGGCCAAGATTATGTAAGGCCTCATTGATGGCATTAGCATTAGGTAGTTTAAGCTGGACGAATGTCTAGTAATATCTAGTAGAAATATTTACTATTAACTTCCACTATAATTTCGTTAATGTACTCTACAATTTTCCTGAGAGCCTCGAGTGAAAGAACATTGAACTCGCCCCCGATTCCCCAATTGCAGTTCGTATTTATCTAGAATTGATGGACGCGAAGGTCTTTAACCTGAACCAGCCCGGCACTTAATCCTCGAGCAACGAGCTCCCAAAAATAGCCCCAGCCCCGGCTCCACTAGGAACAGATGGCGACGTCACGCGCCACAGTCACTGATAGATGGGCGATGTGGGAACGAGGGGGTGGCTGGCAAACGCTGCTCTCGTTTCTTCCCAAGAAACATGAGGGATTCTGCACAGCGTGTTTACTTTGGGACACGCACAACACAGCCGTTTTTGGTCTCGATTCGGGTCTTACCCTTGAAACTCAATGGCCGAGGACTGACAATAAACAGATCTTCGGAGCCAATTGTGTTTGTCTAGGTAAAAATTGAAGGCAGACGCCATTTCCCTTACCATTCCCATTTTCATTTTCATTTTCACTTCACTCTCGATGCATCTGCTTTGGAATCCGCCCTGCAACGGATTCAGTTGCACATTGCACTTGGTTGTCGCCAGACGCTGTCGCTGCTGCTGCTGCTGCTACTGTTCCTCGAGTGGAAAGTGAAATCACTGAGATCGCGTGCAGAGAGTCACATTTTCATAGTTCATAATCAGCACCATGGTAGCCGGAAGTGCGGGTTCTCTGAGGGCACAGGCCAATCCCTTCCAGCTTTCGTTTGCGGTAAGAATTTGTGAGGGAAAACATAGAGTAGATAGAGTCTGGGGAGTAGGGTATCGGGAATCGCAGCTATATTCTCAGCCACAGTTACCCAGCTAATCCTGCCCATACCTGACAGTCATTTGTAGCCTCGTCCGCGTTGTGAGGCCCACGAAATGATTGACTTTAAGCAGAATCCCTTCAAGATGAAGCTGGGCGGCTCCTCCATGGGCGAGAGTCGCCTGGGACGCAGCTGTCTCAGGGCCCGCTTCGTTTTCCGCTGGAAAAGCTGGGTAATCCTAGAGCCAGGCCGAAAAGGAGTGACTCCACTTTAATCCACAAAACCTAACCTATCGATATCTTCTGCTTATTCCAGGCGGAACTCACGGATGTGCTGCGCAAGCGACGCAACCGACCCGATGCCTCCGATGAGGATCTGGGCCTGCCCCGCAGTCCGGCCTCGCCGCAGAGAAGGGCGGCCGCTGGCAGCAATGGCAGCCGGCTTGCCTTCGGAGGTGGTCACCAAAGCCACCATCAGTCGCGTGGTGGCGCACAGGGAGCTCATAGCCAGAGCGAGGTGACATCGCTCAGCCTGCTGAGTGTCAACAGTGCCGAGGGGGACACAGATGACAGCCACCGGCACCACTCGCGGGTCTCCACCAGCTCGTCCCTCTCGATGGGCTCGGACATACTCCGATCCCATCAAGAGGACGATGTGGATGCCGTGGGCAGGGAACAGCACAGGCTTTCACATGCGGCGGCCAGGCACAAAATGGCCATCAGGCCAGCCAAGAAGAAGGGTCCCACGAGGCAGCACCGCATGACCCTGGAGGTGAGTGGAAGGCTCCTGTCAAATTTTGGGCAAACCCACTTAATCCTCTTTCCACAGACCTCCATCCCAGAGGCCAACGAAGACGTGCTGAAGATGAGTCCCGGACTGCGAGCTGTTCACGGTAGGATTTCCCCCTAAGTTCTTGAAAGGAATCCCTAACTAATCCCTTCTATTCCCCCCACAGATGCTGAGCTCAAGAGCAAGACGCGCTCGCTGCCTCCGAAGACGCTTACTGCCATGGCGCCTCAGGCACAGGCGATCCCCGCCAGCTTGGTGACCACCAAGCGGACCAAGACGATCGAGCAGAGCTCTACCAGCACCACAGTGACCACGACCTCATCCTCCTACGGACTGAGAGCCATGACCACCAAGCCCAATGCCCTGTTGGAGACTCGAGGCGA
Organism: Drosophila nikananu; assembly: GCA_008042635.1. NCBI lineage: Eukaryota > Metazoa > Arthropoda > Insecta > Diptera > Drosophilidae > Drosophila > Drosophila nikananu. Next base: position 75,306 of record VNJV01005776.1, on the reverse strand, counting down.
ATCCTCCACGGACTGCGATGACTTCCTGGCGAACGAGCGGGAGCGGGAGAGCGAAAGCGGCTTCCTGCGTCGCTTGATCCACAGGAACTCAAAGAGATCCATTGCCCGGGCCAACGACGGAGTGGAGGACACGGACTCTAGCCAGAGCGTGGCCAAGAAGCTGCAGATCTCGACCTCCTGTCTGGAGGCCGCTGCGCGGGAGCCCGTCGTCATGCCGGACAAGGCGCGAAGCGCCACCTCTCACGAGCAGAACATCCAGGAGACGCGCAAAATCATCAAGAGGGAGATCCACAACGAGGGCAAGCACGGCCTCAACGCCATAGTCAGCAACTACGGCGTCCATCCGCATCCGCCGACGCCCCTGAAGCCTAAATCCGGTCCAGCGGCCCGGCAGCGTTATCTGCCCAAGGAGCTGGGAGCAGCCCCCAGCCAGCAGGAGAAGACCCCACTCAGCAACGATGTGACCAATCTGCTCTCCAAGAGCTCTCGTGGCAACGACACCTTCCAGTCCACGACCCTGGTGCGGGAGCAGCAGACCAAGGTGGAAACCTCGACCCACTTCGAGCGAAAGCCCCGCATAGTGGGCCTGAGTGCCTTCCAGCAGAAGCTGTCGCGCTCCAGCGACTCGGTGGGCCAGCACTCCAGCTCCTCCAACTCGTTGGAGACCAGCACGGACGAACCCTCGCCCCTGTACTACGAGGAGAAGCAGCGCAAGACGGTGGAGAAGGCGCGCAGCTTCCGCAACTACCAGGAGGAGGGCGTGGAGTCGCCTTCCGTGCACAACAACATGCCCAGTCTGCCGGACCTCTCGCTGAGTTTCCGAGTGCCGGCCTACTACAAGCAGACGCCGCAGTCCCCTATCTGCTCCCCGATCTCGCCGAGCGCCAAGTGCGTGTCCCTGGGCTTCGAGATCAATGACAACAAGCTGCTGCAGGCGCGTGCCGATTCCACGGGTCAACTGCCATCCCCGGGACCCAAGAGTTCACCCCAGAGGGCTGTCTCCACCACCAAGCTGTTGGTGGGTAGTCCGGGACCTACGAATATATCGCAGATCGAGCAGAACATTGACTTGATAGTGAAGTCACCGCTGGTCAGCGTACTCAGGAAGTCGGGAAGCGTGGCGCAGCCGGAGAAGCTTCCAGAGAAGATGCCAGAGAAGCAGCCGGAGAAGCTACTTGAGAAGCCGCCCCAGGAGACGGCACCTTCACCCAAGCAGCGACCCAGGCTGCTGGACTTAGGAACCAAGGTAGCCGTTCCCCTCGCAGCCAGTCCGAGTCCCGCCAGCCCGCTGACCAAGACCGCCAAGATCTCCTACAGCCCACCGACCACGCCGGCTAAGGGCCAGGGCTCCAGCTCCAACAGTCGTCGGAACTCCAGTAATGTGGAGGCCACTGGTGAGCCGGAGTTCATGAAGATCCAGCTGAATCGCGTGGATCAGGCCCGCCTGCACAACAAGGCAAATCACTTGGTGCTGGCCAAGAACCTGAAGTCGTCGCCCACGGAGCGGAGTCAGAGCAGCGACGACCTCAGCTTCAGGCGGAGCAGCGGGGAGAGTCTCTCGGGGATCGAGATTGTGGAGCAACCGCAGCCGAAGGTCCTGACTCCGGTGGTCAGGCAAGGCCTGGAACCAAGCCTGGGCCGTCAGCTGCGATCCGTGAGTGCCAATAGTGTGAGGTCGAGTTACGGCAGCAGCAGTGAGGGATTGTCCATTCCGAACACTCCGGCCACCACACCCAGTACACCCAAGAGCAATGGAGTGGCGGCCAAGGTTGCTCCCAGGGAGGTCAAGGATGCCAGGGATCACAAGGAGCCGGCCAGCCCCAAGGAGGCTGTGAAGAGCAATCGCTTGTCTCTGGAGGATCGCAAGAAGTTGTTCCTCAGCGAGGAGAGACCAAAGGTGCTGGTGGAGCAGCGCAGGAAGTCGATCGGCAAGGCAGAGATCATAGCCACCAGTGCACCGCCGACGCCCTCAGTGATACCTGCCACGCCTGCCATTCCCATTACCCCTGTCACGCCCTCCTCCCCCGAGATAAGCGAAGTGAATGGCAACAGTTCACCCACATCCACCTCTAACCCTGTGGTTCTGCGCAAGAAGTCCTTCGCCAGCTGCAATGGCAACACAGCCACGCCCTCCAAGGACGATCCCACGCCAGAGCTGATGAAGGTCTTCGCCCGCCGCTCCCTGAAGGTGAAGGACGATGAGGTGGTGACACTAGCACAGGCCCAATCACCCAACCAGGTCACCGCCGCCGCCAACGGAGCCGCCAAGAAGCTGCCGCCCAGCGGAAGTGGAGCTGGAAATCAGAGCGTGGACAGCGACAAGGAGAACCAGTCCAACAGCGAGGAGAAGCTGGACAAGCTGGCGCCCAAGTACGAGGCGCAGGTGAGCACAGGGGAGACCGGGAAGGCGACCCATCATCACCATCCCAGCAGCAATCGCAACTCGGTGGCCGACTTCCGCAATCTCAACAATAACAACAATCAGCAGAAGTCACCGTCCAAAGTGGTCAACTACCTGCCCCCCATCAAGGTCAGCAACGCAGGACGCAATAGCCTCAACAACAGCAACCAAATCAACAATAATGGGAACGGAAACGGTACCGCCAAGCCAGTGTCCGAGAGATTCTCCCTGCAGCTGAAGCAGTCCAACCCGTCGGTAACAACGCCAACATCTCCAGTGGCAGTCCCAGTAGGAGCCGCAGTAGCAGCCACCCCGGGAACTCCTGCAGCGCCAAGCAAACCCATCGAGAGATCCGCCACCGTGGGCGAGTTCAAGGGCATTCACCAGAGGCGGGCCGAGTGGGAACAGCGCGCCAAGGAGGCGCTGAAGTAGACGGATGAGCAGGACACCTCGAGACTGTACCTAGCCTAGCTAGGTCCAATCCAAGTGCTTTTGTCTAGTGATGATGCGCTCCCCACGCCACAGCGGACCAAGCGGATGGAAATCGGGATCGGGAGGCACCAAAATTTCTATGTTAATAATGCAAATAATCATAATTATCACACTAATAGCCCCACTAAGCTGTAAGCCTGTAAGGGATCGCGCGAAGGTAATCAGAGTTGGGGGCGTCGGACTGGCGATCTGGTCATCCAAAGAAAATAGCGACCATGCTCGGGTCCGGCTTCCGGCAACTCTATACGCATTAACTATAAAAACCGATCTTCAGAAAGTGAATAGTTGAAAAACCCATATCTTAGTCCCTCTGCGTATGGTTTTTGCAAAATTAATTTCGAATTCGAGAGATTTATGTAAACTCTAAACTTAAAAAACCGTAAGGACTGTGAGTAGATATATGATAAAAAGGATTGCGAGGAGAGCCTGATATTTGGACCATCTGATTTACTTTAAGTTGATATTTCAAGCAAGCTTTTAATCGGTAGAAGAGAATGAGTTTACTATCTAGGTTACATATTATTAATTTCTAGCGTCGTATATATTTTATATATTAATTCAACGGCCTTGTTATGCTTCATCCTGGATGGTCCTGCCGAGATTAGAGGATTAGAGGAAGTGAATTACAGACACGCATATTCATCAAGTGAAAAATGAAAGCATTGTAACAAGTTTGTAAATGTACATACAAAATAAAATCGAACTAATAAATATCCAAGTATATGCAATTGAGAGACTTCTTTATTAATTCGGACGGAAGGGAATAATTTTTGAGCATACTTACATTCTTTTACGCAATAGTTTGTTAGGAAAAGTAAGTATTAGTAAAGTTAATTCCTATTTAAAGATATAATCATTAAAGGTCCATAAGTGTGAATATTCGTTAAGTGTAAAATTAAGTCTGAAAAGAATATTTTTTTTACGCGCGTATAATTGTTGTATTTAAAGAATATAATTTTTAATGTTTGAGCTGTTTAAGTAATCTTTCATTTTAAAGTAGTCTCTACACAACGTATTTTTGCCGCCCACCTTTTGACTACAAATACTCTCTGGAAAAGTCCTTTTCTGGGTGACAGGTTCAGTTTGGCTTGTACTTTCGAAAACCGCCTGATCAAGCGGAAAAATTATATAAATTATCACCGATTGGCAGTTTGCTTCTGAATTTGAAACCATAACTCAAATAAAAACATAAATTCATGAGATCAAACTTAAATATTAGAGATTAAATATTAATTCTTATCTTATTATACCCTTGCAGGGTATTATAATTTTAGTCAGAAGTTTGCAACGCAGTGAAGGAGACATCAGCGACCCTATAAAGTATATATATTCTTGATCAGCATCAACAGCCGAGTCGATCTAGCCATGTCCGTCTGTCTGTCTGTCCGTCCGTTTCTACGCAAACTAGTCCCTCAGTTTTGAAGCTATCTGGATGAAACTTTGCAGATATGCTCCTATATGCTCTCACTGCTATATATGTCGGAACGAGCCGGATCGGCCGACTATATCATATAGCTATATAGGAAAGATCGGTAAATTTTAATGAAAAAAATTATAACTTAGCCAATTTTTACAATATTTGAATAAAATTTGAGATATGGCCATTTTGTATTATTCTTGAAGTTCGGTTTTAATTTGATCAAAATCGGACAACTATATCATATAGCTCTCATAGGACCGATCACAAAATTTTGAGAAAAAAATCTAGCTAAGCCAATTTTTCACATTTCATTTTCATTTAGTTCGTTCGCAACATTGTTCGCTCGCAACATTTCTCGTTCGCAACATTTTTCTTTCGCAACATTTATCTTATGTCAGTACCCAAAAAAACGAAAAAGTCAGAAGATTTTTCTTCTTCTTCTTATTTACTGCAAGGGTACTTCGGCATGTCGAAGTTAGCTTCCTTTCTTGTTTTTTTATGATTTCATAATATTTATTGCCTTGACAAAATCTAATACGATTTGTCCTACTTTGCTTAAAGCTCGCTACGACTCGGTGGACGTTGGCACTAATAGATATTTACCACCCTGCATGCCCTTTAATTAAAAATAAATTAATTAAAGATTATAATTAATGTTATATGACAATTGTGGACAATTACAAACCATTATACTCATTTAGTTCATCATCTTTTTAGAAATTGATGGCTCTAAAACATCGATACTCAAAATGTATATCGATATTTTTACAATTTTCCAAAACATCGATGTATCGATGTTTCCTGCACCTCTACCTCTAAGGCACATGTGTTCATCTCGTTATTTACAAATAAAAACCTCAAAAACGAACCAATAATGGTGAGTAAACCCCTTGAAATCCAGTCCAGCATGCTTTTACCACCCACAATCTATTCCAGGGCAAGGGCAAGAAGCCGTACATTGACCGCAAGAAGGCTGTCACCTTCCATTTGGTACATCGCAGTCAGCACGATCCCCTGGTGACAGATGAAAATGCGCCGCAGCGCGTGCTGCTGGAGGCGGCGGCCAGACAGCAGAAGCCGAAGGAGGAAGCGGTGCCCTCTGATCCCGCCAAGCGGCAGGAGGAGCTGAAGAAGTTTGGCATCCACTTTGACGACGATTACGACTACATGCAGCACCTGAAGAAGCGCGAGAACGATGTGGTGTGGGAGTACATGGAGAACCCCAATCAGGCAAGGAAGCAGCGCGCGGAGGATGAGAAGCCGGGGCCAGCGCCCAAGCTGGTGCTGCCAAGTTCGGTGTTCGCCAGCGAGTTCGAGGAGTCCGAGGGCATGCTGAACAAGGCGGCGCCACAGACGCTGCGCCTTGACTGGGACCCGGATGTGGTGGCCGCTTTGGACAGCGACTGCGAAAACGAGGAGGAGCTGGACGATGACTTCGTGATGCAGGCCATGGCTGAGGGCGACTCCGACGACGAGGAGTGGGACGGCGAAGAAGGCGACGAGGACATGGACTTCGATTCGGATGATCTTAATGATGAAGACGACGAAAACGAAGACGAGTTGATGGATCGCCTGGCGCCGCTGATGCGCGAGCGTCGCTTCGACGACGAGGAGGTCAAGTCACGCTTCACCGAGTACTCCATGTCCTCCAGCGTGATTCGCCGCAATGAGCAGCTCTCGTTACTGGACGATCGCTTTGAGAAGTTCTATGCCAGCTACGACGACCCAGAGCTGGGCGACCTCTCCCTGGAGGACATAGAGGGCAGCTGGCACCAGAAGCACCCCGTGGTTATGCAGTGCTTCCAGGAGTTCAAGAAGAAGGACAAGACGATTGAGTACAACAAGGAGTGGGACCGCGAGCGCATCGAAAAGTATCGTAATGTGGTCGAGGGCGAGCAGGATCCCACCGAAGAGCTGGTGGAGTACGAGGTGGACGATCCCAAGCAGAAGAAGTGGGACTGCGAGTCCATCCTCTCCACCTACTCGAATATCTACAATCACCCAAAGGTGATCGATGAACCGCGTCGCAGTCGCCGCTCCAGCGCCAGCACAAATCCAGCTCCCATACAGATCGACCCGAAGACAGGACTGCCCGCCAATGTGCTGCGCGGTGGCGTCGACGGCCAGCTGACAGCCAAAGCCTTGGCCAATCTAGCGGACGATTCAGCCGATGCCACGGGCCCCAAGTCTCTGTGCGCCAAATCAGTGCTTTCCACATTAAGCGTCCTCTCCATCAGACCCAAGGATGAGACCGCCGAGGAGAAGAAGGAACGAAAGCGCCTGCTAAAGGAGTATCGCACCGAGCGCCGCATCGAGAAGAAGGCTAACACCGAGGCCTTCAGGGAGGAGAAGAAGCGGCAGACGCACGTGAAGATCAACCAGCGTACCAACCAGCAGGGAGCCTCCATTGTCTAGCTTAAGTTTCCTACTCCGTTTTCTAGGCTTAATGTGAACTGTATGCTCGGGCATATAATATATAAAGTGATATCTATAACCGGAGCACGAGAACTGTTGCCTCTTAATCAGGAAGTACATGCCTTTGCCGGAGATGTCGCCCTTTGTTGGCGTCATCGTCACCACCAGTCAGTCAGTCAGTCAACTCAGTTGGCCATTAATCAAAGTGGCTGACTGCGCCGCACGCGCACTGGTCATAAAGCATGACAAGCACTAAGCCGCATCTTGATACCCTGAAAACGGACTAACAGGCGGCAATTAGCCCCAACTGCCTGACTGACTGGCTGACAACTAGTTGGCTCTAGCGATTCGCGAGCTGCTAACTACATAGCTCAACGTCGGGCGGACATAAAACGGAATCAACAGCAAGACAATCGAAGCTAAAATAAAATAAACTTTGTTTCATTGTCAGTTGGCGAGAATGTCATAACAAAATGGCTCTCTTTCTCTTACCTTGTACAGCTTTGGTAGTGGCTCCAAACAGCGGCAGTATATGCACGCCATGTCTGTGTCAGTGCGATATATAGTATATATATTATAGTCCTAGGTCCTACCAAACGCGATTTGTATTTACACAGCCATATAGAAATTTCCCACGAGAACCGTGGACTGAGGGGCCTGTGGGGGCCATTCAGTCAGTCAGGCCTCGTTTCCAGCCCTTGGGGCGATGGTTAGTGGCCACGCCAGGTGGGGACGACGCAGTGTGTGGCAGTTGTTTAGTGTTTTGGTTACTTTGTGGAAATTTCAAGTCAACTCGCATGCAGCTCATTGGAGGACCCCGACCAGGGAAATTATAGGCAGACATATGTGCGTATTTGATGTGGCGCAAAAACAGGGTATATCCAGCTTTATATTCTGCTGAAAAATAGAACCTTAGATCCCTAAATTTATATCGACAAGGAAGTCAGAAAGATCCCTTAAATTATACGAACTTAGATGGATATATATATGACAGTCATTGGAAGCAGTGCATATGCATTTGATCGTCCTAGAATGGAAAAGCAGCATGGGTATGGGGACTAGAAAATCCCAAACACACTTCCAGGGAACCCAACACCAATTTAGCAAGCAAGCCGAGCCGCGGTGCCCATGCATTCGTCCTTCCAGCCCACCAGAGGAGCCCCCAATCTCCTAGCCCCAACTCCCTGTAAGTGGAAACCCCGTTACAGTTGGTTGTCGTGCCTGAGCCGCCGCCGCTGCCGCTGTTGGGGGATTTTTTTTCGTATGTCGACATTAAAGTTGGCAAGGCGAGCGGCTGGCCCAGGCCAGGCCAAAGAAATTCGCGTATTTTCACAGCTCAGTTCCGTTCCGTTCAGTTCAGTTTAGTTCCTGAGCGAAGGCGAACGGATTCGGGCGCGCGTCGTTCCCGCAGCGCGGTAATTTCCCCCATCAAGCAATATCTGAATAATATGCTTTTGCCTGGATGGATGGCTGGAAGGCGGACAGTGGGAGGATGGAGTACTTGCGTGATGCGAGCTTGTACTTTTAGGCCGCTTTTCGGAAACGGAACCCCCTCGCGCTGAAGCATTAATAAATGTCCTTAAATGCATAATTAATGTAATTGCTGGCTGATCGGAAATCCCCGCATAATGCCAGTCGTGTCGGCTTTTATATAACAAACAAAACCCCGTCGAAATTGCCCCGTTTTAATGTTCATTAATATTAATCCAATGGGGATCTTTGAACGTGGCCGCTCGGCAGGATCCCGAGCATGAATATTAATGGACTCGTGGAGCTCAGACTCAATTAGTGCGTGTGTATCTCATCAAAGTGAATCCCATTAGCCAACCGAATCTACGTAATGCGACAGCGAGTGATCCAAGATCCATGCAAGCGAGAAGTGTCGCCTCCGAGGCTGCCTACACCACTTGAGGCCGGGCATAGCCGGATACGGTTCATCTCACGATCTGCATATACCCGGGAGTCCGCCTAGTATATATATGTGTACATTTTCTCTGGCAGATCTGCCAGATCTGGAAGTGGCACATTTTTAATTTGCGCAAAAAATACCCGTCGACCACGGCCATACGGCCATTGTCAATGTCAGCGCCGAAAGTAATTTATAGGAAGTGGATGTACTATATAGATGTGTGGCATCCACATGTCCAGGCAATTATGTTAGGTTTGAGCTGTTGCTGGCAGCCAGGAAGCGTGCAATTGAAACTCTATCTGCCCATCTATCTGGCCATTTATCTCCATCCATCCGCGTATCTGCGAATGTATCTACGTATCTCCGTATCTACGCCAGATATCGGGTCGCATCTCATAAATAGTCGCATAGATTGAGCTGTTACACCGCCTGTCCGGCTGTCCGTCTCTGTGCAGCGACTTAAGTAGAATTGGCACGCGATTCAATTGAATCTTGGCGAGAAGTGTGCTCTGTGCCCTGTGCCGGGGGCAATTACCAGGCCATCAGTACGCCGGCCACATGCCTTGACCGCTGGGGGGAGCTGCTCCGCTTCTTCCGCGACCACAACTACAGTGAATCTTCGATGTTGTCTAATAGGGAGCAACGAAAATTAAAAATATGAAAATATTTTATATATATTTAAACCTAAATAATTTAAAAGATATATTACTAAAGCAGCAACAGAGAATAAATACAAAAAATTGTTTTCGTTGTTTTACACTCTTCGTTGTTTTACAAGCATAATTTGCACTATCCTATAAACCAAAGATTCAAATACATAATTTTAAATCTTAAAGAAAATTATTTGAAGAACAATTTGACTTCTCATCAAAGTAGATATTTAATCATAAGGTAATTCTTACAAATTTTGCCTGCAATCGGAAACAAATTACTTAATAACAGTTTTTAAATATTACCCCTGTAGTAAAGTAATTTCCTTAAATGTTTAATAATATATAGAATAACTTTTAGTTAAACAATCTTTCCGTAATAATAAAACCACTTTTACAGATGATCCGGTTTCCTGTAAAAATCGCTTTAGATATATTTTAAAACCAGAATAGAAATCATAACAGAATAGCAAACCCTAGGGAGTTGTGACTGTGGACTTATAGCAGTTTTACGGCCGCAATCCGCCATTGGCCGGACGCCCACACAGCCGGGCGTGGGGAATCTACATATCACAGATGCGGATACAGATACTCGTATCTAGATGAGCACTCTTCCGCCGCCAGAGCTCGGCTCTTGGTTTATTCGAGTTCCGAACACCAGCCGAGCCGGAGGCAGTACCCCACGGATAGGCAGCGGATAGTCCCAAGGATCCCGATCCCCTGTACCTCTATCTTTTGTTCAGTGCTCCCCGTACCGTGGTCGTGTTCGAAAGCCAAGTGTGTGCAAAGCCCCAGAGAAAAAATCGAATCAAAACAAAAATGTAAGAGAGCTAACCCCGAAACAAAAGTAGTGGAAAATGAAAATTAAATGCAAATGATCGAAAAATGTATTGTGTTACAGAAACCGAATTATGAAATTCCCACGTCGGTGTAAAGTGAGATGATTTGAGGTCTGAGTTACAAATCCTTTCCCGTCGCCGTCGCCCCAACATCATGCTCGACAAATTCAGCGCAAACGCATTTCTATCGTTTGGACTGGGATTCATACTGATGTGGTAAGGCTCCTATTTCCATCTCCATCTGTACTGCCCCCTCCTCTACCTCAACATCTCCATCTCCATCTCCATCCATCTGGGGATCTGAGACGCCAAGTGCAACCCCGGCAGAATCGCCTTTTTTGTTTCCAGTTCAAGGGGAGGAAGAGAAACCTTCGTACAAAGAATCAAAATCAAAATCGCTGCGCTTCAGTTTGAATTTTCGGCTCGAAATATGGCGACTCTCCGTACGCCGAAGGCAAGGTCAATTGGATCACAAGTCAAATGAGAATTCTGCACGGCATTTTTCGGCCGATTGGCAAAGAGCAAACTAATATTATTCGCCTGCCGCGAGGAGGTTAAGCGGCGGAACAGAACAAAAAACTATAGAATCGAATCGAACGGAGCCCCGGCGAGCACGAAGGAAGTTAATTTCAAATTCAGACTTAAATTGACAAAGTTTGCTACAGTTGCATGTGGCAGACATCATCCCCATTCCATTCCATGCCCATCCCTTCTTGAACGTTGGGGGTTCCCCATATATAAAGAAAGACCTCCCCCCACAGCCCAGACTGCATTTGAATTTTCTCCCCCTTTGTTTTGTGCTGCTCACTTTGCAGGCTGAGCGAAGCCACGGAGGCCCACATGAACTACACAGCCAAGCCGCGAGTAGTTCTTCCGCCTAATTATGTCAAGGGTAAGTGTTGTACTCGTCCTATGGAAGCTCTATAGAAATAACCTCCCGACCCCACTCCAACCCCAACTTAACCCCATGAGGAACTGCAATTGCTACTCCGCGAAGGTGTCCTTTTGGAGCCTCTGTTTTCGATGCGGTCGCGTCCGTCTCCTTTTTTTTTTAATTGCTCCGGATCCGCGTGTTTTTTTCCCCCTTTGTGATTTCTGATTTGTTTGCACCATGAAACCGCCAGCCAGCCAGCCAGCTAGTTGTTGTTGGATATGGATATGCGTGTTCGGTTTTTCCTTCGCTTTTCTCCTTTCTTTCCACGGTCTGCTTTTTATTTTCTCCTCTGGTGTGTGTTCATTTCGTGACGCGGCGAATTTCAAGAAATTTGTTTTGCCTTGTTTTATATAAAACGAGTCGGAATACATAGTATTTAGGCTTACTTAAAGCCCAAAAAGTTTCCTTTATAAATGCTTAACAAGTATAAAGGCTCGTGCCAGGAATATACCCTTCAATTACCAATAACATCCTTAACTCCCTACCAATCGTATCTATTTTAAATCTAATAATTACCTACAAGTCATAATTAGGATGTGAAACTGAACAGACTGAGAACTAAATTATTGTTATTCAAATAATAAAGGGTTTTTAATCTTAACGCTAATAATAACAAGTTTGTACATGCTATTTATGCATATAATAAATGAGTCTAAGTGGAAAGGCTATGCAAATGTATTTACAGATCGTTTTGATTTCATGCATAGTACAAAGGTGTCCTTATATTTTAATAGCAAATTCAATTTTTAAAAGAAAATGATTCTCTTCAAAAAGCGCATAAAATCGAAATGCAAACTTTCAACTTACGCAATAGTTGCAAGTACTGCTTCCCCAGAAGCCTTCCACCTTGAAAGCTGTATGAATAATTTACCGAAATTACCCGGAGGCGTGTACTCTTCATTTGCGGCAATTGTTGGAGCTAATCAACACCTTTATTCCTATCGATTTTCGCGCGGTTGTGTAATACGCATTAGGACCACAGGCTGCCCCTGAACTTGGCGGAAAACCGCCAAGGAGTAGGAGTTGGAGTAGAAGTTGAAGTCGGTTCGCCGGTGATGTGTGTTTCCTTTTTTTTTTTTTGAAGGTTCTCACACCGTCCAGACGGTGGCAAAATGAACTCGCGCACGAAAGGCTTCCCCCGAATTTTGGGGAATTTTCCGTAGCATTTCATGACCCAAGTGTGAACTAACCGGAAACCGCCTTTTGATTTATTTTTTTGCAGAGATACGACCGCCCTCGAAGAAGGGCTCCCCAGTGATAGTAGACTTTAGCATATTCGTTGTAGATATTAACTCAATTAACGTAGAGGATATGGACTTTAGGTAAGTAGAGCTCGCATCTGTCATCCGAAGAGATCGAGATAGAGAGTTAGCCACCGGTGTCGGAGCCCATGTAACGGAGCACATAGCAATACTGTGTACATTTTCAGAGTAGACATGTTTATACACCAGCGCTGGCTGGAGTCCCGTCTGGAGATACCCGACGACATCTTCGAGGAGGGCGACGACTACGTGACACTGCTTCCAGAGGTCTTTGAGAATTTTTGGCAGCCGGATCCGTACTTTCTCAATTCCAAGATTGCCGGTACGTCTGACATAGTGCTGTATATAGCGATGTAGAATGACATTTGTAGCCTAGCCCGTAAGCTAAAACTTCATGTCGAGCGAGTAGTCTGTGTGTGTTGTTGTCAGCGTCAACGTGGATTCATGCACTTTGTCCGGCTGAGCTCATCACTTATGTGTCTAATCTAAACTCTCTAACTAACTCTGGACCGTTTGTATATAGTAACGAATTACTTTGTTTTCTTTTGTTTGTTTGTTTGTTTTCCCAAAACTAATCCAACGGTTTCTCTACTACCGATTAACAAACCAAACCGATACCGAAACCGAACCCGAACCCGAACTAACAATACTCCCCGATACTCCTGCATAGGATACGGAAGTCCATATGTTGCGTCCACTTCCCTGCTACGCAATAAGGGTGAAAGAGATTCGAAAAACTTTCATCTAGACAAAGATTTAAGTATATAAAAACAAAAAATGACTCTAGATCTGTGTGTTTTGCCACTTTTGTGTTTACTGCCAAAAATCCATCGAACTCGATATCAGAATCAGCGCATACCTCTTCCTTCCATTTAATGTATCTGCTCCTGTAAATTGTATATTCAGCATTCTTCGAAATCTATCCTATCTATAAACGACTTCGAGTACTGGGCTGATTTGAAAATGAAACCTGAAAACACCCTGCCATATATCTATAGTCTTCTGCGTGTATATATACATCCATATCCATATCGCGCCATTCCTAGCGAGCCGCAATCCTGTGTACATTTCAGATATTTTTTTATAGTTTCCCCCCACACACACTGACACCCAGCAGACCCGCCCACTCGAGGCCCTCATTACACGCACGAAATCCATTTCGGTTCCAATGCCATGGTCAAATGGGACACTCCAAGCCCAGCTGCACCTTCGCCCTCCTTGCTGCTCCTGGCCATCATCGCCCACGCTGAAATCCAAAAACGAAAATTTGCAGTTGCACTCGGTGTTGTCCCCGATAAGATCTCACCTTGGAATCACGTGTGCACCTCGCCGGGAAGTCGTTCTTTTTTTCCATTCTTTTTCCCCCATTTTTGGTTGCCATTGTCAACATTTACGAAACAAAAATCGATTGCAAATCGGTCAAGCTTTATTTATATTAGCTTGACACGAAGATTTGAACAAAACTATTTTCGTTTCAACAAATTGTTGTCATTCTGATTAACCTTTATTGCGATTTCGTTTAGTTTTTAGGGGCTACTTGAGCTTTTTAGTTAAATATGCAATTGATTTTTTTTAGTTATCAACTATCTTATTAGTATTATGTCATATACTTAATTCAGATATATAATTTAATGAAGAAATACCTTAGATAGCGCTGTGGATTTAAACTTACTTAAAATGCTGTTTAAAACTAAGCAAATACAAATATTACTTTTCCTAATGATTGAATAAATTTCAAAGCAATCTTAATGAAATTATCATGTGCAGAGCTTTTCTTGGTATCCTTTTAATTATGTTTATGTTATTATTCATAGTATAATCTATCTCTTTATTAAACCTAATCTTATAATGTTTAAATAATTTACATCCATCCAATCGATTTAAGTAGATACCATCATTTATCCCCCTAACTCGTCGCCAGTAGAAAGTCGCGCTTGTAACTAGACATAAGGTGATCACGATCACGATCACCATCACGGCACACCACTCCACTGAACCACCACCGAAATGAGCAAGAAATGAGTCTATCGATGCCAATGCCATAGTTCTAATCGAAACCCATTTGTTCCGCATCTCTGCAACGTCTTCTCGATGTCTTTTCATTGTAGAAATAGCGACACTGACCCACAAGTTCACGTCGGTGACGCTCTACAAGAACAAGACGGTGCGCTATGCGGCCCGCATGCACGCAATCATCGCCTGCCAGATGGAGTTCCAGCTGTACCCCATGGACATCCAGGTGTGTCCCATCTACATCGAGAGCTGTAAGTGGTCCGCACGCCTCAAAAGTTGGCTTCTAACTGGGCTTATTTTCCTTGCAAAGTCTCCTCGAATAATCAAAAGGTGAAGCTTCGCTGGTCGGACTCCGGCGTGACCCTCAATCCGGAGCTGAAGCTGCTACAGTACAATCTGGGCCAACCGCTGGAGCTGGAGGAGAGCGACGGCTACATGCCGGAGAAGGTGGGAAACTTCTCCCGCCTCACAGTGTACTTCCGCTTCGAGCGCCAGATCGGCCACCACCTGATCCAGACCTTTGCCCCCTCATCGCTGGTGGTCATGCTTTCCTGGTTTAGCTTCTGGCTAGGACTGGACGCAATTCCAGGAAGGGTCACGCTCTTGGTGACCTGTATGCTGACCCTGGTTACCATGTTCACGGGCGCCGACATTCCACCAGTGGCCTATGTCAAGGTGAGTCAGTATTAAACATATTCTATTTCAATTACCGGAACAGTCGGTTGTTGTCTGCTTAAAGAATTATAAACAAGAATGATCTTTAGCAAATAGATAACAACCTGCTCCAAACCTTGTAAAAGATTTTTCGAGGCCCCGAATAGATAGAGGCTCTAACCAAGTGTTCTTTTGTTCCAGGCCCTGGACCTGTGGATGGCCGGCTGTATGCTGTCGGTGTTCGCCGCTCTGGCCGAGTTCGTTGTGGTGAAAGTGCTGGATGTTCAGTATCAGTACCAGGTGAACCGCATACCCAAGGTACTGCCCATGGTAAGGCAGCTGTGGGAATATCGCTTTAATATGTAATGCCACCCTCTCTTGTCGTTCCGATTCGCGTAGCGCATCAGCAATATGGAGAAGGGCCAGTGCGCGACGGTGGCCAGCTGGGAGGGCGGTGCAGTGCGCTCGCGGAAAGCCACCCAGACGCCCACGACGCCTGGACAGGTGAGTTAGATGGGGAGAACCAGTGCACCTGTCATATCCGCACGCAGAAAGTGGAATATTGAATATAAATGATTGTAGTGAAATTCTTCATTCAAGTGTCAATTATGTGTTTCTTTCTCAAACCCCCATTAGACCTCGCTGCAGGGAAACGGAGGACCTCCCAAGCCGGCCCGGAGACAGAGCCTTCTGTCGGTAGCCTGGACGGACACGGATACGGGCGTCGAGAAGATAATGTGGCGGGAGATCGACAAGGTGTCCCGTGCCGTATTCCCCATCCTGTTCTTTGTGTTCGTACTCCTGTACTGGCCGATACTGCTGATGAAGTCGTCCTAGGATTTGGGGAGTTCCAGAATTCACATTTCTGGACTCCGTTAAAAACACGAATGGACGCTATTCTGATGATGGAACAAAATACCTTGACTGGACTTAGAGCCCCAAGTGCAATATACCAGAGGCCGGGCCGCCCTAGTCTCTGGACCTTACAAATAGCTGCGAGAGAGCAGCACGCTCCCCTGTCATCGAAGTACAACAACCAACCAACCAACAAACAAAGATGGAAGTCTACAGTTACCTACATAAGTGTGTGCCTAGGTATTACACGTTACGCCTAGATCGGGTGTATCGAATGTACGGAATATATAGCTTAGTTGTCAACTATTTGCTCACGAGGAATGTGTATCGTTCAGTTGAGAGTGTTTGCTTTGTAGACGATAACGGATGCAGCCCCTCCCTCCCAATATTTTGAATCTTTGCCACCAACGGAGGCTTATATTATATCCCTCAGACACCACGCAAGCTGCTCTAGACACCAAAATTATTCTCCTAGTTTGAATTAAGTTCGCCTTGCTAAGGCGCGGATATGTGCTAGTGACAATACCCAAGTCGAAAGGGTTGTCCCTACTTTGAAAGTATACACACTCTAAAACTACGAGCTACATACACGCATCGATCGTTTAATTAAAACTCTTTTTGTATTAGGCTTAAGCAAATCAGCCAAGAGACATGGAATTGGTGCTTTACGGAGATAATAAAAGTGGCCTCTAAGGATATATTTGGATTGTAAATAAATGAAACGGAACAGTGAATGCTTTTAGAGATTTTTACATAAATATTTAGAATTATTTATCCATTATAGCGCATTTTAATGCAACATTAGAGCTGTGGCTTTTACATCTAACGAAACAAACTAAAATCGACGACCTGTAGTTCAAACGGCGCACAGCAGGCAGAATTTTTTAAACTATGAACAATGTATACATACATATATCTGTTAAGCTAAATCGAGTTTATATTTGATATGAAACTACAGACACTATGTAAATACATTACTTCACAACTATATATACCACATGCATATATGATATATACATATATCTTTATCTAGGATTGTATCTGCTAAATATCAAGTTAAGTTTATATAAATATATCTATATTCTTTCCATCTCCTAAGTTATGTTGAACCAATGACCTTATAATAAAGAGATGGATAACGCCATGCTATTGTTGTGCACTGGAATTTTTACTCTGACCCTAGAGTTTTAGAATTTTGTTAAAAAGCCAGTGGGAAAACGCTATAAGACAGTCGTCGAACGTATCTTCTCAAGTATTCTAAATAGGTACGGACACACACTCACTTTCTATATATCCTGTGCTATACCTGAAAACACAGCAATTAAGTTTTTGGATTTTACGCTTTCAACTTTTTTATCTGCATATGGCTATTAAAATGTATGTGCGTTATGAATCTAATTTTTATAAGGTCTCTGGTTGTACCCTCTAATAATTGTTATTGAAAAAGCTTTAACTTCATTCTTAATAAAAGACAAGGCGCGTACATCTATTAAAATAAACTAATTTGTGGTCTTTGTTACAGAATCAACAGGAGGATTTTATGTTTTAAGCCTATTCATTTTCATTTCCCTCGGATTCACTGTCACTTTCCTCCTCATCGCTGAACTGCGACTGCCCGTCCTCGTCATCCTTTGCCCTAATCAGCAGCATTTCCTCATCGCTGTCTTCCGCGAGGGCATTCGGGCTGTCCTCATTTGACTGGTTCAGCTTATCGGCCCTTTCCAGAAGTACTCTCAGTGTGTATTTATTGTAGTCGCATCTGTAAGGGAATGACAGCGATTTACACACACAATTGATTAGGTTAAACATCTTTAGATACTTACATCTTATTGAACATTTCGTACTTCCTTGAGAGCACCTCGTGCAGGGCCAGCAATCCCGTTTGCTGGAAGACGCCGTCCTGGTTGCCGTGCTTGGTCAACAGACAGCAGCTCCACTGCAAATAGAACTCGATGTGTGGCGTAGCCTGGAGCTGGCGGGCCAATTGTTGTAGCAATCGCTGGGCAAACTCCGGCGACAGATCCGCGCAGACCAGTTCAACTGTAAGAAATAGAGAGCGAGGAGGAGTCAGCGTGCATGCAGTTCAGACACGTGCTGGCGAAACCATTTGCATGTGTGCCAGTGGTATAGGAAGGGGTTATTAACCAAGGTGAGCAAGGACTGGGGCGAGGACCTTGAAACTGTTTATTAACACAGCAAAAGTGCAAATTTGCACATTCGATCGGAGAACGGAGTCTCAGGGCAATGGCGGAGTGGGTCGAAGCTATTTTTAGACGCGACCGAAGGCTGAAGGTTGCCCAAACTGACAAGGACATGTGGCGATTTGGCTTATTACTCACTGTCCCTATACGGCACTTTCTCCAGCACTAGGGCAATTAAGTTGGGCTCGTTTAGCTTCAGGGACATGACCAGCGCCTTTGTGTAATCCTGATTCTTAATGGATTCATGAACCGCCTTCGGCGTCACTTCGAGCGACAGGTCAAACGGATCGAAGACAACTCCTAGGGATTAAAAGCGTGGAATTTAATTAAAGGCAACCAATATGTTTATTAATTATGGCCTACCCTTATCCAGAGCATATATGCAAAGTCCTTCGGTTCCTGCCGCTGCAAAGGCCTGACCCGTGGGTGAAAATCTAACCGCAAAGACTCGAACCTCCTGGTGGAAACGCCGGGAGGACATGTCACCGCTACGTACTCCTGGCAATCGAATGGCCACCTTACCGCCCTCCAACTCTTCGCGCTCTTCCACCAAAGCCATATTACCGAATTCGGTCATATGTTTGCGGCTGATAAAGTCCTGTCAAGATAGTTCGAGCTTACTGTAGAGATACGAAAATGTTTTTCTGGAACAACTTACAGTTAGTCCATCCAGGCTGTGATTCTGCGTGATTTGGAATTTCTTCAAAAGTATAGCCTCTCTCACATTATAAATACAAATGTTAGCCGATTTGCCAGCAGCCAAGATGCACTCCCCATCCGCGGAGTACTCAATGGTAGAGAAGTAACTAAAAAAGGTAAATACATACTATAAAAATATAGACTAAAAGTGTGTGTGTATTGCAGGCTATCTCCGAAACGCATGCACTAGTGCTAGTTTCTTGTAGATCCTTTTTAAGAAAGCTACTTACTTGGCTTGGGCATTCTTCTTTGCTGTTATTATATCAGTTTCCAGGCGCCCGCCGCTTAGGTCATTACGACCCTCTATCGTTGTACACTGGGTAGCAGATTTGACATCGAAAATAGTTATATTTCCACTCAGAGTGGCCACGGCAATCTAAATAATAAAAATGATATATATTTTACATACATTAAGTAATAATTACTAACCTCCTCGCCACTGGGACTAAAGGCCACGCTGGTTACATCCGAAAGAGCGTCAATAGACTCATGTTCACTGCTGCTTTCCAGGCAGTTCCAAATCTTCACAGTTTTATCCCAGGAACCGGAAACCAAGGTGGAAGACGTGGCCACTGGGGAGAAGGCCAGCGAGACTACGGGCCCCTCGTGGCCGCTGATGATCTCCAGCAGCTTGCCCGTCTTCACCGACCAAAGGAATATGTCGAATACATCTTGGCCACCAGCAACCACCAGTTCACCCGAGTGATCTACAGCCACGCAGGAGAACTGAGCTGGATTCGGCGAGGTGAAGGTCCTAAAGTTGCGGTATCTGTAAGCATATTTGAGGGATTAACCTATCAGTTCTAGGATAAAGTGTAATAAAGCTCACCTGTTAATATCAAAGGCGCGCACTGTACCGTCAAGGGAACTGCTGACCAGAAACTTCTTGTTCTTACTAAATTGAATGCCAGTCACACCGCTGGTGTGCTCGCTGAAGGTGACAAAGCAGAAGCTGCTCTGGGTGTTCCACAGCTTCACCTTGGAGTCCTCGCCACCGGTGGCTATGAACTGGCCATCTGGGGAGTAGGCAATGCAGGTCATCTCGCTGCTGTGTCCCTGCTGCTTCATTATGTACTGCTCGCTCTGCCATTCCCACACCAGCAGCTGACCGATCTCCCGCGAGGCCAAGGCCACCCAGTCACCGGTGCAATTAAAGAGAGCCGCCGAGATAGGGTAATCGGAGATGCTCAGCGAGTGAATCATATTGACGTCGGGCAGCTCGTACAGATAGAAGGCCCCGTTGCTGAAGGCCACCACCAGGACCTTGGTGCGAGTGTTGTAGTTCGCAGCCGTCAGTGTCACGTCCCGCTGCTCCTTGCGGGGCTCATCAGCCAGATAATGGCGCGCTAGCTTTTTGTAAAAGAACGGATGTCGCTTCTTCTCAGCCTCATCTTTGATTTCATTGACATCTTCGTCCCCAGGTGTTAATTCCTCCGGCACCTCCTTCACAGTCTGTTTCTCCAGCGTATTTTCAACGTCGTCCTCGGATTCGTTATCAGAGTCAGCAGCCTTTTTGCCCCTCTTCCTTTCCGGTTGAGCCAGTGATGGCCTCTGAGCATCCTCCAGGTCCGAAGGAGCTAAACTGCACTCCCACAGACAAAGCTGCCCATTGCGGCTGATGGTGTTCAAATGCAAACTGTTCGCCTCAAAAAAACACGCGACAATGGCTTCCGTGTGACCACTAAGGTTGTAAGTCCTAAAATTCTTCGTATAGTTGACGGCGCAGATCTTGGTAGAACTGTCACAACAGCCAATGGCCAGAAGCCGAGAGTCCGAGGACCAGTCTAACCAGGTGACATCGTTAAAGCCCCCCAGGAATTTCCGTCTGAGCACGAAGGGATTGTACTCTCCAGTGATCTCACCCGGAGCGCAGAATACCAAGACGATATTATTCACGGCCACGGCAAAGAATTCGCCATTGGGGCTAAAGCAGATGCACTTGACGCCGGTCTGGAACTTGTGCCGATGTATCACTGTACAGGACATCATGCTAATGAGCTGCGCCTCTCCTCTCTCGTTGACTGCGATCAGCAAGCTTCCATCTGGCGAAAGCGCCAGACTCGTGTAGTTATATTTCGATTCCAATGACAAGGTGCGGGATTTGTTGCTATAAGAACAAAGGGAATGTTTAGGGAATCCTTCCTAGATCGGTTGCCACTCACTTTTTCAAATCGTAGACCGTTATCCTGTTGCCCACCGGACTAATGACCGAATTTCCATCCGGCGTGAAGACCAGGTTTCCATTCCTATATATTGTGCCCAGCAAGTTGGAAAACTGCAATGCTCCATTATTATTAGTAAGTGCCTAAACAGATCTTGGAAACGACTTACTCTGTAGGAAAACTTCATTTTGCGGTTGGCTTATGAAAAAACCTCGTTTAAAAATGTAAACAAAAACCGCACGTGTTGAAGTAACAAGCAGTGATGGCAGTTCAGTATATTTTTAGCTAGATCTGGCATATTTTAAAATGTTTTCCATTCCGGCAGCGCTACGCGCTCGAGCCCATGGTAGAATTATACAAGGTGGTCTCGTCGCTAAAAATCGGGTACCTCTTCAATGAGTGCAAGCGAATCTACAATAGAATGTGTCGATTAACCCTTATATGGTGTATGGGTCTTTAAGTTTCCTTTCATAATAAAACGAGTTGAATTTTTTTTATCATTTTATTTTTAACAATTTCGAGTTTGAAATGCGTTGTTTGAATCTACGTGTTTTCGGCACACATTGCAAAAAGTCATTTCGCACAAGGGTTAATGTTCTTGAAAATTTTATCCGCAGCCCAACCTCTCTTCGAAAAACGAACACTTGAAGCACTTGAAATTTGCAAACAGCTGATTGCGCCCGCGCTGCCAACCTGGTTTATTAAAAAAGAAGAAGCACGAAAAACATAGGCAGATAAACAAAGAAAATTTCATAAAATACAGCAAATAAATATCTCTGCTCGACAAATCAACAATGGACACAACCAAAACCGCTGGGGAGAAGCTGGCGGAGCGCAAGGCGCGACTGCTGGACCTGCACAAAAAGCGCCAAGAAGCCCGAACGGACAACCACCAGGAAGTGGTGGCAGAAGACGCCCGCAAGAAGCTGCCGAAGAACTGGGAGGCCCGCAAGCGCCAGGCCGAATGGATTCTGGCGGATGACAAGGCACGCGCCGATGCAAAGGCGGCGGGCAAGGACTACGAGCGCCTCAAGCTCCTCGAGGTGTCTGCTGTGGACGCAGAACGCATCGAAAAGAAAAAGATGCGCAAGGACAATCCTGATCTGGGTTTCTCCACCTACGAGGCTCAGACTGCCAGGCAATACACCAGATTGGTCAAATCGATGCCACCCCGCGACATGGAAAAGTATGAGAGGCAAAAGGAGGAGCTTGGCGAGGCCTTTTACGGCGGTCCGCACACAACATTGCATGCCCGGACAAAGGACACGCCGGGCGCCATCAACAAAATGGTCAATGACCTAGAGCAGCAGATAGAGCGGCGCAAGAAGTACTCTCGCAGGCGCATCTACAACGACGATGCGGACGTGGACTTCATCAACGAACGCAACTCCAAGTTCAACAAAAAGCTGGATCGCTTCTACGGCGAGCACACGGCGGAGATCAAGCAGAATCTGGAGCGCGGAACCGCCATTTAAGTTTAATATATATACGTATCTTCTTTTCTTCAATATTTTTAAGATCTTAACATTGTACCTAACTTTTATAGTGTACATCGAGTTTTGTATATTAAAATCGAGTTGGCAGACCTGCTTGTCTGAGCTGGAAAGACTTTGAATTATTTCCGGGAATAAAATGCAGCAGTTTAGTGCTCGGGAGAAATATCTGGTGTCCAACACCTTAAATTGCTGGCCTGTGATGCTTCAGGGCCACTCCGTGCTCATAGACTTGCACAATGAGACATCAGTGGCCGGCATCATAGACACCGCCGATGGACACATGACTTGTGAGCTCTCAAATGTGGTTTTCATCGATCGCAACGGCGGCCAGCATCCGTTTGATCACTTCATGGTGCGCAACCGTATGATCCGCCAAATTCACATACCCACCGACCTCGACGTGGAGCAGGAGCTACGCCAGGCCATGGAGCGCGGAGTCTTACGAAGAAAGCGAGTGGAGATCAAGAGCGGAAAGCGAACCTTCAAACAAAAACGGGCGGAAATGCGGCACAAGGAAACACTGCAAATAATCGCTCAGCAAAGGGAAGCGGAGAAGAATAAGCAAGATTCATAGACTTCATTACCACAAAAGCATGTTTATTTATTCCAAGAAATACAAACTTCGTTCGACAGAATATCTTATATTCACTTAACACCCGAATCTACGCTCTAGTGAGCCTGCTTCTCCTTCTCCTCCTTGTACTTGTAGTGCAGCTCCATGCAGTCTGTGTTGGAAACGTTGACCCAGCCGTTCTGGGTCATGTGGTAAACACGAATAATGCCGCCAGAGTAGGCATCCCGGAAAGTGGCGTGGTAAATGGCACGGCGCCCCAGCTCCTGGGCCGCCTCATCCTCCAGATCCCAGTGGTATCCCGAATCAAGGACACCGTAGGCGAACAGCGATCCACTGCCCACGGAGAAAAGGTTGCCGGGAGTGCGGGAACCCTCCGAATCCACATAGTACAAGCCGGGACCACGCTTGTCATAGCCAGCAAGCATCATGCCCATGCTCAGCCCCATGCCCTTATACTCGTGGGCAATGTTGGCCATGATCTTGCTGGCCGCCGCCACCGAGATTCGCTCTTTGTTGCGCAGCTCGTGCAGGCGGCACTCCTTAGAAAGCACTCGATCCCAGTAAACACAATCGGCGGCGCCGCCGGCCAGAGTACCCAGCAGAAAGTCATTGATCTCCACGATTTTCTTCATCGACTGCGAGCCAATGTACTGGCCGCCAGTTGCACGGGAATCCACGGCCAGGATGACGCCTCCCTTGAACTTGAAGCCCAGTGTTGTGGTGCCGTGATCAAAGTCGATTTTGATGCCGGTCTTATCGGCATTGGCCTGAATCTGGTTTAGGTTGTGCATGGGCTACCAGGATAATAAGAAAAATAGTGAAATTCCCGAGAATTGGACAATTTTCCAGCTTACATTCTCGAATGGCGGAGCAGCCAGGGTATAGGGATTGGCCAGGTTGCAGGTCATACCCCTTAGGTCTTCCTCCACATCCGCCGAAGTCCAGGCGGCCGGCTTCATATACGAAGCATTGGATATTTTGCAGATCTCAGCCAATGCCATTATTAAGTCTTCTTAAGTCAATATAAAGTTTAATGCAAAATGCGAATGACAAACAAAAATCGCAGTTGCAGTGTGGCCTAATCTGCCAAAATTTGGAAGTATTATCGAAACTATCGATGTTTTTAAAAAGAATCGGTGGTACTGTCAGCCACAAACAAAAAGCAGTTTTCTTTAATAAATACTTATATTGCTCTTTCAATTTTATATTAATTATTTAATCTTTAATATCATTAGCAAGAAATTATAACAGCCTGATTCATACCGCATAATTTAGTTTTAGTGTGGCCGTACTCAGTGTTAGCCCACAAGTTGGCAGTCCCGCTCAAAACCTGTTGCCAATTTTTACCTGTGATTGGCTTTCTTCTTTTAGTCTCTTTTAGGCCTGGCTTGAAGCCAAATTAACTCTGGGCGTTCCACAAACGTAGGCAAAGTAGTGCAAAATCCGGGAATTGGATTAACTGTAATGACTATAAGAATGTGTAAATACGTGGGAGTGGCCAAAAGCATGTGTAAATAAGGGCGCGAAATCGGGAATTGAACTTGAGTGAAACGTAAGTTGGTAAAATAAAAAATCAAGGCGCAGTCCGAAGCTGGGTTTATGGCCTACGAATTCGCAGAGAAATTCCCTAATAATATTGGTATCTCAGAGAATTTTCTATAAATTCAAAAGTGGAAATATATTAATCGTGTGACTAGACTGGTATTTTTAAAATTTCGAAACCTTTTATTTTAAAATCGTTTTGTCAACCTCGCACTTGGATTTGTAATTGCAATTACTACGTGGTACGCCATTACGTGAGGCACATACACACATGCGCATACACAGTGGAAAATAGGATCAAAGATCATGCTATGTATATCGCAGGTCAATTTGATCTTGTAGAAGGTTTATTTAGTAATATAAAATTAAACTTTTAAATGAAATCTAATATGCGGTTATAAAACAAATTATGCGATTTAAAGAAATTAAGAAGCTGAAGTTTATTAATTTCCCGTTGACTTTAAAGGTTTAATTTAAAAATAATTTGATATTTTTAAATTTTATGTTAATCTTTTTTTATATGACTTCTATAAAATCTACAGACAATGCAGCATGGATCCTCCCACATTCCGAAACAGGAAGCCCTGCCAAATGCCATCTCCGGGGTGAGTTTTTTAATTCAATCCCAAATGTTTTCATTGATATGTTTTTAATTCATATATCCCTCCCCAAATGCAGCCCGATTCCAGCAACTGGACTTCGCTGCACGAGGCAGTGGTTGCCGGGGATGATCGGCGGGTGGAGGGACTTCTGTTCAGCAATGCCGACCGCCTCGCCAAGGAATCACTGCAAGGAAACACCCCGCTCCACGAGGCCGCCAGTCGGGGGTTCAGCCGCTGCGTGAAACTGATCTGTGCGCCACCACCGCCACCCACTGTCCCAGGAGCGGGCGGTAAGGCGATACGAGGGCAGAAGGACAAGGAAAAAGACAAAGAAAAGGACAAACACAAGGGCAGGGCCAAGGTGGCACATCAGACCATCGAAGCCCTACACAACAGTGCTTTGGGTATTGCCAACAATGAGGGGCTGTCCGCTCTGCATTTAGCCGCCCAAAATGGACACAATCAGAGCTCCAGGGAACTGCTGTTGGCGGGCGCAGATCCCGATGTCCAGAACAATGTGAGTTTACAGGATTTGAGGCCTAATAGGCTGATAAAACTTCTAATTTGTGCCCTATCCATCCAATTCACAGTATGGCGATACACCACTCCACACTGCCTGCAGATACGGACATGCGGGGGTCACTAGAATCCTTCTCTCGGCACTTTGTGACCCCAATAAAACAAACCTGAACGGAGACACCGCGCTGCACATCACCTGCGCCATGGGTCGCAGGAAACTCACGAGAATACTCCTTGAGGCGGATGCTCGCCTGGGAATCAAGAACGCCCAAGGCGACTGCCCTATGCATATAGCAATCAGGAAAAACTATCGCGAGATCATCGAGATCCTGAACACGCCCAAGAAGATACGAAACCGGAAGGAGAAGCACAAAGAGGGCGTTGGCAGCAGATCGGACAAGGAGAAGGATCGCGACAGGGATGTGGTGGACAAGGGAATCAACTGGTCGCCTTACGGGTGTCACTATTTTCCCGATCCGCGTGCCTTTCCCTCGCCAAAACTGGAGACTCTTCCCAAGGAGCCGCTAAAGGCGGGAGAGCAGTACTTCCTGGACTTGGCTGGTCATATCCACAAAGGACCCGTGAGTGTGGGCAACACCTGCTATTGCGGGCCCTTCTTCCGACACATCGAGAACAAGCTAAACTGCAACCGGAAGAGCCTCAAGAAGTATGTGCACAAGACCAAGGAGCGACTCGGTCACAAGGTTCAAGCATTGGCCATCAAGACCAACGACCAGATAGAGCAGCTTACCAGAACGATGATCGAGGATCGGCTGAGATGCGAGAGCAAGCGTCAGCACCTCAGTGAGTTCCTGCGCCGCGGCGAACCCATGCGATCTACCTTTGATCAGCAGAATAGAAGCTCGAGAATCGAAAGAACACTCTCCAGGTGTCGCAGTCTGGAGCTCTTAGAAAATAACCACGAGGGCGGCAGGCTCATCAACTCCCGGAGTGTAGATATACTCGAAGATCAAGCAGTGGAGGCCATAGTACACCGATCCGCAGAGGCTCCTCTGGAGAGCGACAGCGAAGAGGATTCGAATGCAGCTGGCCAAGAGGAGGAGGAGGAAGAAGAGGATGAGGAGCCTGTTCAGGATCAGGGAGAAGCGCAGGATCAAGTTGAGCAACTGGAGCACTCGAAACTGGATGAGTTGAAGCTGGATTTCCTAAAGGTATCCGAACGTCTGGGCGTGCTCCTGGAGAAAACCACCTTGATAATGGAAAGGGACAGTGAGCAGGAGAATAAGCACCAGTTATCATCCCTATCCCCGCCCTATAAGCCCCACCCCAGGGCCGAGTCCGCTCAACTTCGGGAAGACAAAGAGAGTGTTAATAGTCCAAACTTCGATGAGTACACCCACGTAATGCGGCGCTACCCGAACTCCAGCGAGACCTCCAATCCCTCCCAGAATTCCAACAGTTGGGACTGGGAAAACTCGCCCACGGGCAGCAATCCGCCGCCGGACTACCATAAGTACTATCAACGCATTGGCAGGGGAGAGAACATGCTGAACTCCGTGATAAAGGCTTTGAGGAAAGACGCCTCATTTGCGGATCTCGGAAAGGAGGAGGCGGCCGTTAATGAGAGCGCCGAGAGAATGGGAGGCGACAAGTTGCTGTACAAGGAGCAGCAGGCGTGCGAGGCAGCTGGCATCTCCAACCTGATGAAGCGACAGCCACTGTGCTTGGATGACAACTACCCCGTCATGTCGAACCTGTTTTACTCGAATCCAATCATGGAGTACGTCGAGGAACCAGAAGTGAGGCCGAATGGCAGCGAGCACGGGAACAAGGTGGAGATCAGGAACAGTGAGATCAAGTGTCTGAAGAAACCAAATGCTGGCCAAGTGCGCGATATGGTGGCCCAACTGCAGAGCACCATTGATTCCAATCGGCAGGACTCCCAGGTGGCCAATGTGATTGCAGCCAGATCCCTTTCCCGCTTAAACAATAATAACTTCCAGCATATAGAAGCCACCTCCTCCAATCCGTCGCCCACCTACAGTATCCCGCACAGGAGTGCAGTTGCTCCGCAGTTCGGTCTGCCCGAGAGGCACATACCCAAAGATGCCTACTTTCACGAACTGCCCCACCGCCCGCAAAATCCACCCAACCCGCAAAGAAGGATCCACACCGGCTACGCACCAAATGCGAATTTTTATCGCATCGAAGACCTCTACGTGGAACGAGTTCCCCAACCGCATCCTGCCCTGCGGCAGGGTGCGTCCGCCTACAGGCCGATTCAGTCGCCCACCTTCCAGGCCATTGTCCCGCCCCATCCTAACCCTCATCCTAGAAACTGGGCGCATCCCAGCTTGCCGACATCGAACGATATCGATCTCGATGAGGTGTCTGCCGTTGGCCTTTACAATAATGTCTCGAGTCTGGTTTGAGTCGCCCCAAGTGTTCCCATTGTACATAGTTAATCCTAATATATTTATCTTATTCCTAATCATGTTCTAAACTAAAGCAAAAGTTAATTTATTTTCAATTGAATCTAATCCAGAGGGTTTTAAATATATACACAAACTTATTAAGTGCGACTTGTGGTTTCCATTTAATGATAGTAAGAAATGGACATAAAGAGGTGAGTATAAGTATAAGCGCTTGTCTTAATTTGAAATATTTTCCTGAAGCTGACCATATTTACTTATTTTCCAACACCCACCAGTTCTCAAATGAAAAGACCAACCGAATGTTTTCGATCAAAATATATTTGTTTTCTTTAAAAATGTTTAATAATAGTATTTATGCATGTGTAAATATCAGAATGTCAAGTATATATATATTATATTTATTGATAACAGATCATTTTGGTGTTTTGATAGACATGCGGCTTATAAACTTGGTAAATATAAGTGTGTAAACGAAATCAACCAGGAAATCATCTCAATAATCGAGCTCAGATGTTTGGTGGGTGGGAATTAAAAAAAAACACTCAAATTCCCACCGCTGACAGAGAAGTAAACAATTAAATTGGGCAACACTTTGATATCGTTTCACCAAATATGTCTGTGGGTTTCTTGTTTGTTTTGGTTTTTTTGTAGTACATTATCTTTAGCAAGTGTCTAATGATGATTTCTCGATGTCTTCGTAGCTAATTTAAAATTCTATAAATGACACTGCTGCACTGACGGCGCCCTCTGCTACTTAAATTTACCGGCCACTTAATAATATCTTAATTCTGAATAGTCATATTACAAATACAAATTACAATAGCCAATAATTTAGTCACCTCGCACTGTATGTTTATGTCTCTAAGAATGTATGTCTATGTAAGTATGTTTGTATGTCGCCTAATTTAATTTAAGTCTATTAATAATAGTTGTTGCTTTTTGTTTGTTTTGGGGCGTTTTTGTTGGCTTGGAAATTTAAGGTTTTGATACGACGACGACGACGTGAGTATAACTTAACAATTTTGCTCTTACGACTGTTGCTGGATGTGAATTATGATCGCTTGTTTGCCGTTGTCTGCAAGTGACATATTCTCGGTCAGGTAATGTCTCAAAGGGGACTGGTGTCGGAGTCTTCGCGCTCTTGGATTGTTGTAATGCTCTGCTGCAAGGCATTGGGTGTCAACCATTCTCTAAAAACCGGTGGGAGTAAAGGAAGATAGAAAATGTTAATAATACAAATTACTCAAATAAATTTTAAAGCTTACTTTGGCAAACATCTTTGTAGAAATGGCACACAGGAGCTGAAATGCGCTAAACGATTGACCCAACTGGGTATTTCTTGGCCGCAAAGTATCTGGAAGCATAAACAATAGAAAAGAGTCAAGTCCACGCCTTGTGTAACTCAATTGCGACACCCGAATAACCTTTTGTTAAAGACAAATGCAAAAAACTTTATATCACCAACTCGGGTTCCAAAAGCTTGTTTTTCCCTAGAATTTAATGCACTTGCTGAGAATGAAATGCATTCCAAAGTTTTAATTTGTTTACCAGACTGTGACTGTGTGCAATTTGAAGAAAACATAATATATAAAAACTAATCTCAAGCAAATCTTTTGGAAAAAAGTAATCGAGAACACGACGGATACCTTATTTTTGATAACAATGATTCATGCCGACATATTTAGGCCGTAATTCGCCGTATCTGACAATCGATGATTCACGTCACACATTTTGGCAGGCGCACCTTAATTATTGCCAACATTCCCCAAAGGGTTAGGTCGAAATATCCAAGGAAAGTGCCTAGAATTGTAAAAGACTAACCCCATTCTCACCTGAGTTAATGAGCCCGAGAAGTGGTTGCAGTTGTTGTTCATGAGATGGTAGCGATCGCCTCGAAACTGATTGCCCAGCTCCTCGACAATCCGGCGCACCTCTTCGTATGTGAAGTCGGTGCAGCCGATCTGGATGCTCTGGCGGAACTGAAACTGGTCGCCCAGCTCGTCGTGGTCCCGCGGAGAGATCTCGAAGACCCCCGTGAAGGGGAATGGGTGTCCGCCGTATGCGAACTCTGTGCCGAATGCCTCTACGCCGGAGTGGAATACGCCCAGTCCAATCGAGGTAGTGTACTCGTTGATCCAGTACTGCAAAGGTCACATTCTTTGGATTGCACAGGAAATGTAGAATATATAGGGAGAAAAAACTCACCATGTCGTAGACATTGAGAATAACTGGCTCGCGGGTTCCCATGTTGGAGGGCAAGAGCTCTTCATTACCGATCTCGTCTTTGGGTACACTGAGACAGCTCGGAAACGACAGATTGCACGGCAATCCGTTGGAGAACATTGATTAAATGCGTCGTTGGTTTTGCGGGGCACGAAGAGTGTATTGAAGTCTGCAATGGTGGGACGACGGCCGCCTCTTTAATTAATCTCGGTCCCCAAACATATGCTGGGCAACTCCATACATGTACATATGTGTATGTGTGACCGCAACCTTACTGGAATTGGACAATTAAACAGATTCTCTGATCTGCGAACCGCGCTGCACACACATGTGAATGTAAATATATCGCAAGTGCGTAAGATACAAGAGAACATATGTACATATATGTACATACAAATCCGCGGATGCAGTTACATACAATTATATGTACAAACGTACGCACATACATTAGGATTCAAAGAAATGTGTCATAGCGGCAGGAGGTACTTACACTTGATCAAAGGACTCTTCTCAGAACGTCATATTCAAAATAAAAAATTTAACAAATCATAAAAGTCCAAATTATACGGAAAAAGATGCTTTTGAGCTTCCGCTTTTGTTTTTAGTTTACACAAAAATCTTTTTGTTTATGGATTGGTTGTAGTGATGTATTTTTTGGCGATGTTTTCGATAATGTCGATGTTAAGCGATGCATCGATGCTTGAACAAATATCGGTCATTTAATTTTACGATTATTATTATTTTACTGTGAATAAATAAATCAAAAAGACTTATTTTGAAGCTTAAATATTGATGTAAATTTAAATATATTGTTAAGAAAATAAAAAAATAAATAGCACAAAAAATTCCAAGGAAGCAAGAACTACTTAAAATTCAACAAATCGTGATGTTTCTCCGATTGTTTTTATTTTTAACCCATGCATAACCGATGCAGCAAATTTATATTTTAAATAAATGGACGGATATCGAAATCGATGTTTTCTGTCGAACTTCCATCACTAGACTGCTTATCAGAACTGGCCCATTTCCCATACGTTCCATTCGCGTAAAGAAATTTCGGACAAAAACCCAATAATTAGAATTAATTTGTGTTTTGCTTTGGCAATAGAGCGCAGATTTCAAAGTGACAAGAACCTTATAAAGAAGGCGAGCTAAGGATTCACTGCCATCAGCTAGTTGCCGTTTGAGTGCCGTGACAAAAGTCCAATCGATTGTTGACCATAATTAAAAATAAACCAAACAATTGTAAAATAAACATAAAAGAAAACAAAATAGGAGAATAAGCGATGTTATAGCACGAATTTAGAAGCCAGAAGGGAATTATCATTTCCGTTTCGGCACTTAAAGGACTCCCAATGTGGGAGTGGTTAGGCAGTAAATACACCCGTGGGCGTGAGTATAAATAAATTCCAAAAGGTCATCAGAAACATGATCCATGTTACGCTTTCAGATTCAGATACGGAAGGTACCTTTTAGACATGCAGCTGGACCAACTTGGAGCAACAGAAAAGCAATAACTAGCAACGTAATTAGTGAATCCATAAACAGGCACGAAAGCAACCATGTTTTCCGATGACACCGATGAGCTGGACACTATTGCCGATGTCATGGGACTGCGTACCCAGGCGCGCCTGAACACATTTCGCGAGATGTGGTACCATGTCTTTCTGTGGGCTCTCTTCTCCTCCATCTTCATTCACACGTGCGCCGCCGTGGTCGCCTTCTTTACACTCCGGAAGCACAAGTTTGGTCGGTTTTTCTCAATACTGATTCTTGTTATGGGATTCCTGTCGCCCGCTTCGAGTGGTATCATCAGCAGTGCAGTTATCGCCTTCGTCCACCGCGCTTCCAGCCTTCCCATGTCTCCTATATACGCTATGGTCTGGGGCCTCGGGCAGACAATAGTATCTGCTTGCCTGGGCTTCACGCGCATCCTGGCCACGCTATAGAGTATGCTTATTTTTAAGGTGGGCTATCACTGTCATCTCCCCAGTCCCCGGTCTTCACAAAGTTCTGGCTGAGTTTATCAGCAATATTATAAATTCTTCAGGTGTGCAAATCTATTGAATTCAAAAGCTTCGTGTGTAAGAATATTGTGATTTTTTTTAAATATATACCTTAATACAAAAAGAGGAATAATGTTAAATACGTAGCTCTTATCCTAATCTTAATCTAATTGTACATACATAGAAACCTTATAAATATGAGCAGGTCCTAACAGTAAGCTGGTGTTTTGGTTGGTTGTGGTTGGTTGGAGATTCTAAGCTTATATCAACGTATTTGGATCTCTGGAATTGTACAGAGTGTGCAGTTTGTTGCTTAAAACGTTTCCTATGCGCCTTTCGGTGTGCATGGGCTGGGGTCCATTACAGCGTTTGATCTTCTGGTCAGCCAACGTTTGAACGGCCGTGGGATCATTCGAAAAGTGATCTATTAGCTTCTTGGGGCAGGGATATTGCGCTATAATCGACTCGGCCACCTCGAGGGTAACTAGTGGAAGCCGATTCAAATGCTGTTGCCAGAGGCGTCCATATCCATTGCCTTGATCAACGCGGACGCACTGCTTTTTATCGTTGGCCACGTACTTCTTAAAGCACCCCAGAGTTTCGTTCCGCTGCTTCTTGTAGGGAGCTTCCGCTATAGCTTTTGTGTAACGCTGTATAAGGGTAAATAGTTCCTGGCTTTCGGGTCGGCCCAGCTGCTCTACATGAATCTCTTGGAGCAGCTGCATTTCTATCAATACATCCTGGTTGGTGCTGTTGTTTTTATTATGACGAAGCTTTGAAAGTGCCACCGTATACTGAGAATCGGGAAACATGGCCTGTAACCTTGGCCCCAGACAAACTAAGCTTTGATCCTTGAAGGCCTGGTAGAAGGTGGACTCAGAAAGCCACTGGACCACTTGATCCTCTTTTTTCCACGCCTCATCTAGCCCGGTAGGAGTTCCTCCCAGAGCAATTGTCTGCTGTCCTACATTACGTTCCCACAAGATGCAGTGACTTACTGGTAAGCTTCGTATTTCATACTTCAAGTTAGTGTAATTTAGTTGCTGAAGGAGCTCCTGGCCCACGGGAATTCCCAGAAATCCCGCATCAATTACTACCCGTACATACTTCATGCATTCTCCAGGTTTAATTCGTTTTTGTTGCTCCCGTAAAGTCTGTTTGTGAAGTTTATCCACTTTATTTGCCATTTTTTAGAACCAATTGCGCCTTTGATCAAAAACCTAGAGATGTGCAGTACATATATTTTACAGCTGTCTGTACGGAGTGTTGCAGTTAGTCTTAATTGTATTGAGAATAACAAATAGTATGTCATTATGCTTGCTAATAGTTTTATATATTAGATACAGACCCTATTTCGAGCTAATTTAATATAAATAATTTAAATACAAGTTAATTCTATATTACAAAATGTAGATACGTTTTTCAAAATCTATAATTCGATAACTATCGCTTCTCAAGTACAATACTTTTAAAAATAAACGGCGTTATCGAAAATTGTCCACCTCTTCTCGACGCACGCCACACGTGTTTTATTTTGTGTTATTTTTTGACAAGAAAAAAACCATTAAAAATGTATCTGATGTACACAATTAACGAGAACGGCGATCGCGTCTACACTCTGAAGGTAACCTTATATTAATATGGAGGTTTTTGTCGTTTTTAACCCATATATCTTCTTGATTTTGCAGAAGCGCACTGAGGATGGCCGTCCAACATTGTCCGCTCATCCAGCACGTTTTTCTCCAGAAGACAAGTACTCCCGGCACCGAATTACCATCAAGAAGCGCTTCGGACTTCTTCTCACCCAGAAACCAGAGCCCATTTACTAAGTCCGAGTTTACATTTAGTTAGTGTACATTTTATTTACAAATAATAAGTTACAAATTAACAAACTACCCAAAAATCCGCTTTTAAATGCGGCGCTTAAGGCCTGCTGTGTAGTCAAATAGTTGTGGATTGCGGAACTCGCCTCGCATATCAAGGACATAGTAGAGGGTTTTACCCTTGACCTTAATGGGCAGTTGCACTCGGGCCATGTTCCGCGATTCCTCGGCGGAAACACACTTCAAAGGCACAGTCATAATGCGATTCCGGTTAAATGGTCCGTAAGTTACAAAGGAAACGCTTTGTCCACCCTTTCGCAGAATAAGGAACCGCACTGATCGAAGGGTGAACATCCAGACAGCAAACAGAATGCCATATCCTAAGATGATATTACGTATTTATGGTTTCTGAGAGATAACAAAGCCAAGCTTACCTATCAAGAAACTGCAGGCAGTAATGCCATTTCTGTACTTGTTGTCTCCCAGATTTATACGCTGGTACCACTTCAAATCATCACCCGGATTCTCCACCACAGGGGCATCTTTCAACGTCGTAAAGGCAAAATGCGATAGATAAGTCCAGAAGACAAATTGACAGACTCCAAAGAAGTTCAGCATCTTATAGAAGCGCGGGTTTTCATATTTGAAGAGTATTATGTCCTTTGAAACACTGGTGCTCACATCGAAGGGGGCCGCTTGGGAGGAGAACCTCCTAATCGTGGGTAATACCGGCGATTTGGTAATAAGAGGCGGTACTGTCAGTCTTAGGCTTTGAAGACTGAGCCTCTTGATCGAACTGACGCCTTGCCGGACAGCAAAATGCAGGAGGTTGCTCATTTTAATTGAAAACTTCCTTCATTTGTTATTATAAAACGAATAACCTACAATCTACAGATGTTTATATTTTGTTCCACTTGCCATTGGTTCACTGGTTATTGAGCCGGAACTGGTTTTGAACTACGTCATCCAGGGATGGCATTGCTGATTCCTTTCACTAGTTCGAGATTTGGCGTGTTATTTAGCTACCCGTAAACAAAAAATTAGTAAGTAACTGATAAACAGCCATAATTACTCAGTAAATTTACTAAAATCATATCAAAAGATATGCTTGGATTTGGTTTCTTATTAACATTGACTGGTTCAGTTACTAGTACTTATATTAATTTTGCAGCCCTTAATTCCACAGATGATTTGGCCTGGTTCCATTATAGAGATGGGCGCGTGTATCAATAAGACGAATATTTTTGTACATGAACTTAAGCGTGAGTGGTAACAAATTAAAAAAAGGTTATAAGAGTTTAATTCAACTATAGTGACTTCTTTAACACTCTAACTTTATTTTATTATTATTATTATTTATTGTTATTCTATATATGTGCTTAAGATATTAAATATTATTATTAAATAATATAATATAATAAGGGAACTTCCATTACCATAACTATTTTGCCGGAATAATATCCATATGGCCGGTCACGGTCCCAGCTCTATTCGCATGCCGCTCGTTCGGAACCAGTTGTATCTGGACCGGTTCTTTTCAGCCGCTTTTGTTGTTGTCTGGTCTTAGTCTGTTTCATTCTCCACCGTTTAATCGCATCGGGAGCGGATTTGTGAAAATTTGGTAAACATATCGCTCAAAAACGGTTTAAATAATTCAAAACACTGAACGCTGACAGTTGTGGAATAGGGTTATATCATATTCCGATATTTTTTGTGATCACCTCAGCTAATAAACGAGTAAATCTGAGTTCTGAAAGGTAAGTGGAAATCTTCTTCAGTAAATTGTTTTATTTATGTATAAGCAGATACAGTATCGTATAATATAGTTCTTACTTAATCAACCAGGTGGGTGTATTTTACTTCAGATATGGGTTGAGTTCCATGTACTAACATTTAAAGATTTAAAGTAGGTACGTCAGATATAGACGAGTTTCTTTAAAGACATTTTTTTTTATAGGGTTGTCAGGTGATTGTAACTATCATTTACATTATAATGCTAAAAATATGTTTTATTATAATATGAGGAAGAGTATTCTGAAATATAGACCCAAATGCAATATACATATGCTGGTGACATTTGCTCGCATGTTTATATCAGCAAATATACATACGAAGTGCGGGTGGCAACCCTAACAGACAATGTGTCGGCAATTCCATATTTATGCCAATTCCTGCATATCTCCTTATTAATTACTATTTTGCATAACATATATCGCCACAAGGGGCAGGCTTAGCAACCCTGAAGACATAAAATTGTGCAATAGGTGAACGAAAATGTTGCCCTGTCTTGCTTTTGCTTTCGTTTGCAGCCTGTATATTTTAAGTTGTTTTGGGGTTGCGCATTTGTTGAAAACCTGATTCCAGATCTGAATAGACCGGATCGTGGGGATTACGAAAATGTCCTTAAATTCTCAAAATTTACAAAATTAGAAATGTTTTTCGACCTAACCTCACTCCGCATCAAAATCGATACGTAACCTAAAAAGAATGTGAACGCGTTGCAAAAACGCACACAGACACATTCTGGTGTAGATACACAGTCACACACAGTCGATGTTGCTAAAGCGACAAGCAAGTGTGTGAGAGCGAGTGAAACAGCTATAATAGACATAACGCCCGAAATTGGTCCGACTTCGGTTGAAAATAAACAGACTTTAATTGGAGCCTCCCAGTTAGTTGCTTTTGATTGAAAAAAGAAAAACGAATGGTAAATGTTGTTTTGATGCATTTATGTACATACATATATATGTATGTATCGTAAGGTTTGGATGGGACAGCTGGCGCAAAACGGGGAAGGGTATTGTTGGGTTTTCATACTAGGTAGTACTAATCACCTGACTGCACATGTTAAACCCTACCTCGTAGGACCAACTTTCCGAAGTGGAATAGTTAACCGGGCTTTCGAATTGCAGGTAACGACGCCTCAATTTTCGTTTACTTGCCGCTTTTAGTTGTTGCTTTTCGTTCTGCTGCTGTATCTTTCGGCTCGTCTGCTCGTATACGACGCAGCCAACAACAATTTTGTCGTGTGGTGTTCGGCGCTACGCGAACTTTATTCAATTTATACATACGGACAAATATATATAGAGCTAAGCGTAAATATGTTTGCCGCCTTACTCTCTCTCTCTCGATATTGCTCTCACAGAGCTCTCTTGTTCCCGCTCGCTCCGCAACTCAATCCTAAACCGGTATCCTGCCAAAGTCCTAAGTGCATCTTCAAAAGTCTTTTTGGTCCGGACCCGGGGCCTTTGATTCTAAGTTTTTAAAGTATCAAAAGTTTTTCGTCAAGGTGTTTTTCTTTTTAAAATCTGCGTTGGCTTCCGCCCACGTTTGTTTGCTCTCTATGAAATCATATTTTATACAAATCAACCTTCTGTCTTAGTTTCCTGGAGGAAAATATAGAATATGGATCCAACTGTCATTACTGGTATTGCAGGTATTGTAAACCCCCCTTATTCAACTTGCCAAATTCAAAAGACCATATAGCCGTCTCGGTCTAACGAATTGTGTCCGCATCTTACCCTCTCGCTCGCACGCAACTAAACTCGTGCATGTACAACATACAAAGTGAAACGCGTTCTATTTGCGCCTTTAATACACGTTCCGCAATTGCGTTGTTATCAAACGTTTTTAATTCAACAAAGATCCATGGCTGCTTACCTTTTAATTTCAATACCAACCCCTTTAACAATTTTTTTTTATAAATACGTTCTATTAAGTTAGAAAGAACAGCCAACTTGCGGCTGTAATAATGGCATTATAGTTTTTGCGGGGCATAGACGAACTTCACTCTTCCCTACTCACATGACGTCATTCAAGCGAACGAAAAGGCCAAAGTTCAAAGAAGTGAAAGTGATTTCCTTAGCTCCCGGATAGAATTCTATTATCGAGACTTATCATCCCGGAGCACGACACGCCCTCCCGGTGGCTGTCCACTCTCCATCTCTTTCTGCCCCCCCTCTAGCCTCTCTCGGCAGCAAGCGTGCGCTCTCCCTCTCTCTCTTTTTTTGCGTTCGCCGTCAGCTGGTTTGGCGTTCGCCTCGCTCATTGTAACTGTGAACGCGACGAGAAGCCCAAGTCATTTTGATTTCTCCAAGTGTACTTTAGTTTAAATAATTGGAG
The DNA here is from genome assembly GCA_008042635.1 of Drosophila nikananu. Classification (NCBI taxonomy): domain Eukaryota; kingdom Metazoa; phylum Arthropoda; class Insecta; order Diptera; family Drosophilidae; genus Drosophila; species Drosophila nikananu. Next base: position 37,097 of record VNJV01005776.1, on the reverse strand, counting down.
AAGGAAGAGCAGGGTCCTCAATCGTTTTCGAGTCTCGTAAGTAACCTTCAACTTTGATTACTAGCACTTTTGTACGTATAAATGCGCTTAATTAATGAACTTCCTCAACATAACCTCACTTTTGACAGTGAGCATTTTGATAGTTAAATATTGGGATACTAGACACTCGGTATGCTGAGGAGTAGTAGAGAATATCCGTTTTTCACCTCCCCTTTTGACCGTCTTTCGACACACCTTTCTTTCCTTTAGACGAATATTTATCGTCACTTTGCTTTTGCCTTTCTACTGCAGTCGTAGCCACAGCGTTGTTGTAGTTGCTATTGTTGCGTTCGTGAAGCAACGAGCGAACGAAGCAACCAACAATAACCACAACAACACATGGTTGGGCTAGGTAGATACATACACACAGAATCAAATCAAAGCAAAATAACAAAAAAGCTGTTGTTGGTATTGGAAATATGTTTCTGGTTTTGGAGTTTTGGGATCGGTTTCGATTTCGATAAGCCGGAGCATATTCCTGAACAAGACCTATTATCAAGCAAAAGGTACTCCAAAGTAACGCTTATCTGTGTTGGAGAGCTCTTTCGAATTAGGTAAATCATGGGTTTTTAATAAGTATTGTTGTAAAAGTTCTTCAAGACATGCTTAAAGATGAGTATAATTCTTAACCAGTCACTTTTGCATCGTAAAATGCAAAAACTATTTCAAAAGCTCATAGCAGAGCTTTTATACAAAAGCTCTTCTTTTTTTACGTTATTTTTTCGTTATAAAACATTATTTCTTCTTTATTTAGATTTTTTGTCTGTTTTGAAAGACCAAGACCAACACAATCTGTTCTTTGAAAGAGGGGGGGGGGTGGGGGGGTGAGGTCCAGGTCATTGATTTTTCAGGGTTGTCATGCCATCGAAAATGGTTTATCGCTTTTCACTTACGAATTTGTATTTTTCCCTACAGTGGTTCAATGTCTTCAAAATAGGTTGGGAAGAAAATTAAGTATAGATTAAAAATGATGGAAGTAAGCCAGAACGTGGAACTGAAGGAACTGTCGGCAGAGGGCGCTTTACTGCGAACTATATCCTCGGTCCTAAGCACTGATGTGGAACCCCTCTCCACCCCTGGTAAGTATAAGATGATGAAATGCAGGCGTGCATCTAATAACCGATATATTATTTAAGCTATTGCCAAATCGAATAGTCGATCGTCTAGGGATGAAGACGATCTTAGTAACCTGACCAATGGTCAGGATTTACCAATCGAAGATGTTGGTAATTCAATTGCAGCCACGGAAGGGCAGGAGCGCAATGCGGGCAGCGACTTGGATGCCCTTTTAAGTAAAATAAGCTCCATTGTAGACTGCAGTCCCAAAAACTTGGAAGAACTCGATAACCCCGATAAGAGCGAGGAATGCGACTCTGTGTCTGCCAAGGAGAAAACAGCTGGCATTGATGAAAGTCAGTTAAAAGGAACAGATGAAAAAGTTGAAGAGGAAGATACAGAATTGATCAAAGAGTGTGAAAATAAAAACGTGGTGTTGGAATCGGAGATTAAATCCGTAAAGGAAATTGAAGAGGTCATTGAAGACATCGAAAAAACCTCTCAAGATCCAGAAATTAAAGACAAAGAAAATGAAGTAGAAGATAAAGGAGAAAGCGTTCAAGAAAATGAAATTGAAGATGTAAATGCTTTGCCCGAGGCAGAGAAGGAAATTTCCAAGGATGATGTTTTTGAGGATGCTCTAGACAGCATTTCCAGCTCGGATGAGTTCGATGCATTCGGTTCTCAGGACTCAAAGAAAGCTGAGTCAAGTGAAGAGCCGGTCACTGAAAAAAAACCGGCGGTAGCTGAAGATCTTGAAGATATCTCTTCCGACGAAGAGAATGTCCCTAGGGTTGACGAAGTCGAAAAACCCGTCACGACCGAAAAACAACCGGAGGACGTCATAGATTTAGATTCCTCGAACGAGTGTGTAGTGTGTGAAACTCCAACGGAGGTCAAGGAATCTGAAGCTGGTTCGAAGGTCAAAATATCTGAAGGCCCGGAGGACAAAGCCAAAAGTGATACGGAAGCAGAAGCCGATTGTGATACGGAAGCAGAAGTTATTACGGCAGAGGAGGGGGTGGATACCAGTACAGAGGATAAGAAAGCAGAAGCTGCAGCTAATGATCCAGAAGAAGTGGCAGACGTTTGCATAGAAAACATTAAAAAGACAACTGTCGTGGACTCTGCGGAATCAGCAGCTTTGAGTGGAGCCTTAGAAGAACCTCCCCTTGATAAAGATGCCCCCGAATTGGGTATTGGACTCCTTCAAGAGGAAGACCTCAAATCAATAGAAGGGCCAACAGAACCTGACCCAAAATCAATCGAAGAGGCCATGCTAGTCGATGACGAGGCTCCAGAAACAGATCCTAAGGAGGTTGTTACGGAGCATAAGGAGTATCGAACGCAAACGGAGGAAATGAACGACACCACTATAGACGATTTGCTAATGGAGGTCAACGAAGATTCCCCCGATAGCAAGGAGGAAAATAAATCGAAAAAGGAGGTTGATCAACCGGTGGTTATCCCCGAGAACGATAGTGTAGCAAAGGTAAATGGGGTCTCCGAAAACCCAACCGAAGAGAAAGCTGAGAAAGAGAAAGATGAGTCAAAAACGAAAATAATTCCTGGAAAAGAGACCAAAGAGAATGAGTCCGATGATGAAGTGATTTTCTTTGAACCTATAGATAAGACTAAGACGGATGACACTGCCGCAGAGCCAGCAAAAGAGGACAAGCCTGAAACAGAGACGGATAAGGATGACGATGTCGTCCTGGTGTCCGAAGATGAGGACGAAGAATCGTCGCCTAAAACAACAGAGAACGAGCCCGACAAGAGTTCCAAGAAGACAACTGATTCTGATGTACTTTCCACTGATTCAAAAGCTCGAGAATTGTCTGCTAACAAGGACCTACTGATGGACAATACCGATAATGCGTGTGACCAGTTTGATAAACCAAAGACCCAAGATAAGGTAAAGTCCGCTGCCACGGAGGATGGAAACAGCAACTCGAGCAGTAGCAACCTTTTAAGGCCAGCCGAAAATGCCGAGCAGCCCGAGTCAAAGCGGCTTCGCCTTAGTCTGGATGAGAAAATTAGCTCCAACCCCGAGGTAGACACAGAGTTACTTTCAAAACCAGGCAACGAGGATGATGATAAAAAACTAATTGGGAAGCGGAGCCACGATCATGTGGAGAGAAGTCCGGTTCAGGGTAACGAGGATATACCCAATAAGAAAATCAAGACTGATGATTCCGACTCAAATAGTTCCAGTGACACGCTCCAAATTGATCTAGATGCGAAGGATGAAGAAGTGGATGAAAAACCAGCGGAAGTAATAAAGTCTCTGGATGAAAAGGAACCCAAACTGGATCTGAATCCGGAGCCGGAAATTAAATCGGATGTCAAGCCGCTTCGACTGGAGTTCTTGAAGAATTTCCGCAAGAGCTTCGATACTTTAACTCGCGACGATCTGGAAGAGCTGGTGCTGCAAAAGGTCGTCGAGGCAATGCTGGTCAAAAGTGAGTTTGCGGACATCCGCACACAGCTGGACAAATGCGAAAGTACACTGGCCACATATCGACGGAAGATCGCTGAGGTTTCCAAGCAGTTCCTCGACTTGGACACGGTGCACAAGCGGGTGCTGAAGGACCTGGAAAGCAAGAACTCCCACTTCACCGCCCCGGTGCGTATAACCCGGGCTGTCGGGCTGCAGGTGGGCATCCCCTTTAAGGCTATGAAGCCAACTGTCGCCGTGCAGGATCAGTCGCATGCTGCGGGCAGTATGTTGGCGCCACCCAGTGGAACACCACCGAAGGCCAGCACCTCGCCAATGCGATCTCCAATAAGATCCAGGGCAGCGCCTCCCGGACCTGCACCTCTGCCAACAACTTCCACGAACCCCAACTCCAGTACCAGTCCAAGTCCCAGCCTCCAGCAACAACCTCGATCCAGTGCCAACTTTGGTCAGCCATCGGCTGCGTCGACTGCTAGCCCACCACCAGTGCGCAGGGGCTGTCTGCAGAAGATAACGCCCCAGCGGCCGAACCCAGGGGCTTCCGTTTCACAGACCAACAATCAGCTAAACGTGCACCGTCTGCAGGCGTCACCGCCGACTGGAGGCCTTACGAGGGGCATGCACGCGTCAAAGCACACAGGATCCCCTGCGGGTATAGCATCCTCGGCGGTCGTTGCGGCTGCGGCGGCCAAAGCAGCTGCCATGCGACAGCGGAATGCGACGAACGCCTCTGCTACCGCCTCCGCCTACATGGCCCAGAAGCAGCAACAGAAACAGCAGCTTCAGCAACAGTATCAAACGTGAGTTGATGCCGCCTAATGAACTTAAAGACGGTGCCTTAATGTACTTTTCTTAATTTTTTGTAGACATCGGCCTGGTCCTGCTTCCACTTCCAGTTCTGGACTAAATCCCAGTTCAGCCAAACAAGTACCCAAGTGCACGACGTCAGTCCAAGCACAGGTACCGCCCATTTCCGGGGCCACCGTGTCGTTGCCCATGTCATCCGGGGGAGCGAGCGTTTCTGGATCCTATAGCCAACAGCAACAACCCAGCTTGGCGCCGGCTAAGCCCAAGGAGAAGGCCGTCATCGATCTGACTGATGAGGATGACGCAGCGGCAGCAGCCGCCGCAGCAGCGGCTCAAGCTCAGGCCGTGCAGGCCTCCATCGAGGCGAACGCTCGTCTGCGACTTGCAGCAAATAATGCGGTAAAGAGGAATGCCCAGGCGGCAGTTGCATCCAGAGGTCGAGGAGGCCGTGGAGGCGGAAATGTGGTGCGGCAATCCCCCATGCAATTACCGCGGGTGAACGCACGCCAAATAGTTCAAAACAACGGAGGAGGTGTGTTGGAAGCATTCAATTCCACAAGGAGATCAAAAACTAATTACATTCGTTTAATCCACAGGTCAGCGAAATTCCATGGGTTCGAGTATAACCATGCAGATACGCTCCGAGAATACCCCGCCAGCTGCCTCACGGCTAAGGTACTCGCATCCGGCACCACTGCCCACGTCACCTGCCCAGCCATTCAATCCCGCTTGGAAAATGCCGCCGTCGCGTCCTGTAATCCGTATCAGTCTGCTGGACACCGGCATTGTTATCTCCTGGACGCTGGAAGACACGAGTCCGCGATACGCGGATTGTGTTACCTACCAGATCTATGCGTATCAAGAGACGATCCACGAGCCCAGCACGGACAGCTGGCGACATGTGGGCGATGTCAAAGCAATGCTGCTGCCTATGGCCGTAACACTGAACCAGTTCCAGGAGAACCAGCGATACTATTTCGCAGTGCGCGGAGTTGACGATCACCAGCGATTCGGCCCGTTCAGCCTACCCAAGACCTGGTCTTAAGCGGATGGATTGGTTCTTCCCCTTTTCCATGCATAAGATAAGCTAAGCTAAGATAATTTATTTATTTACACATATAAGTAACCTTTGTAAGGCTTCACTCGGTCGCGTTATAGTTCATCTTTCGAAATTAGCTGAATTATGAGTTTAGTTTTAAGTTTTAACGGGAATAACGCCAAGCAGCTAATCCTGTCTTTGTCGCTGTGGGTCAGACAGCCTCAACAACATAACAAAAGAATTGTATTCTTAATCCCATTAGGTTATCACTAACCATTAAGTTCTAAACTTACATGAAAAATACCAACACTGAATAAATATCAACAGAGAAGATTATACTTTTTGATTTAACTTTTATATTATGGTAGGCTAGGTAAGGTTTGCCCTCGTTAGGGCCGGACATTTACAAATGAGATGCTTCAAGGTTTTGGTTGCCTCGGATTCATCACATTTTCGGCATTTGGCGTTGTCGGTATTGCCCAGCTTGACTGCATGTGGCGCAGCCAGGTTGTGAACTGTAAGAATTCCCACTAACAGCCTACTATCTTTCCGTTGAAGATGGAGTACGTTGCGGTCTCTCCACGTGGTTTTTGATATTTTGCAGGTTGTGGAGGTTCTACTCCACCTGCTTTTTACTCGCGCGTCGGCCCGTCTCTCTAGTTCGCTTTGGAGCGTTCTTTTACTCGCCAGACTGACGCTTTCTTTTGTTATGCCCGCCTACAGCTAAGGAGATTTCTTATTCACAAGCTGATGGCGGGATGTGTGTTGGCCGCTTCTAGGCGGTCCATTAAGAAGTCTGTGGTCACGTTATTGAATGCTCGGGATAAATCCACAAACACTTCGAGAGCATATTCCTTGTAATGCAGGGCTCTCTCAATGATGGCTACTAACGAGTGTAGTGCCGTCTCCACTGACTACCCTTTTGTGTAAGCACGCTGGTTAGATGATATCGGTCTTCCCACATCGTTTCTGATGTATTAAATGTTCAGCAGCTTTTCTAGTGTCTTGAGTAAAAAAGAGGTGAGGCTTATTGGCCTGTAATCCTTGGGGCTCAGTTCCTGCCTTTGGGAGAAAGACAATCCGAGCGGTCCTCCATTGGATTGGGATGACCCGTGCTATTGTGTATATAGCTTACAGCCATGGGGTGATCTCTTCTTTGGTCACCAGTAACATGGTTGGGAGTATTCCACCTAGTCCTGGTGCTTTTATTCCCACAAAGGAGTCTATAGCACATTGTATTCTTTTAGGGGATATTAGATTTCTCCAAGTGCGAGGTCCTGATGCATGTTGGCGTCGGATATCTCAGTGCATCCTGGGAAGTGAGCATGCATTAGTGCTGTTAGGGCCTCCTCGCTGCCCTCAGTCCACTGTCCGTCGTCGCGTTTGAACTGACTATGTATGGTTGCTTCGATAGCAACTTCCGAAGTCTAGCTGTTTCTGGAGCCGTCTCGATATTGGAGCAGAAGTTTCACGATTTGTGCCTGCGTATTTCCTACTTGTAATCCCTGAGTATGATTTTGTATTCCGCATTGAATATATAATTTTTAGCCGCCATGGTGATCTTGAAAAATTTTCTGAGGTTATTGCGTTGGAGCGAAAGGTTCCTATTCCACCAAGGTAGCTTGGTAGGAACTTTTCTATATCTTCCGCGGATTTTATCATGCCCGGACCAGTCGCGAGTCGTGTCGTGATTGTCTTCTTAAACATTTCCCAGTTAGTGTTCCGTTAGTGTTAGTGGAGGGATCGAATTCGTATTGGAATTGTATGTACATACTTATGATTAAAAAGAATGGTTTGTCAAGGACTCTCCATTCTGATACCATGATGACATTGTACTCTTATGAGTGTTAAGGTGGGACCTACGAAGGTGTCCTTCTTCCCCACGTTTGCTATACATATGTTAGTAGATAGTAAAAAGTCTAGGAGTGACTCACCTATGTCGTTTATGTCGGGGCTTCCCCACACGCAGTGGGGCGTCTGCACCCACGAGCAGTTGCTGGTCGGTCGGGCTGGCTTCCACCAGGCTCTATCGTAATATATTAATAAGGGTTATTATATGGCCATTGGGACTATTTACCTGATCTTCATAGTGGCGAATACATTAATATATAGTATTCCCATGTCGAATACGTTCATGTCATTGTAATTTAACTTCAAAAAGTGTTTATGTTTAAAGGAATAAAACATTAGAAAGTTTGTTTACATAAAACATCTGAACATGCGGTGTCAGTGTGAGCCCACACTGTTCACACTGGTTCCCGACCGAAATATGCAGCAATTTCAGTCGGAGCTTTTCGAAAGCAAATTTTTCTTTGTCAGTACCTAGCTTAAAAAAAAAAAAAAAAATTTTTAATTTTCTGTTCTTTGATGGTAGGTGGTACTGAGGTGGTGGGAGCCCGAGCTTCGCATTTTAAAGTGTTCTGGATGATCTCTTGTATATAAAATAAAATGCCAACATTGACATTATTTTTAATATAATTTAAGAACACCTACCACCATCCACACACTTTGTGGTATTTACTGTGGATGTGCTCTGTAAGGGAATTAAGGTTTCACTTTTGTGCAAAATTCCAACTGATTCACACTTTCGACTTTGTTGTTCTGGCGTTCCCTGTGGTATCGACATGCAACTTGCGTTAGTGTAAAACGAATATAAATGTCTCAATAACATCGATAACATAGAGGAATGTGACTCTGTGCCGGAAACGGAGAAACAAAAAGCTGATGAAATAGAACAAAGCTAGCTAAATCACCAATCATGGATGCAAACTCGAAAAAGGTTATGGAGAAATCTGTTGAAAAGTCCGTGACTAAGGAGGAATCCACCATAGAAGAGTCTTTGGGAGGTACTAAGGAGGCACCCGAGTATGCGGCTGCCACCATTGAAGAGTCTTTGGGAGGTACTAAGGAGACATCCAAGTCCGTGGCATTCGCCGTAGAAAAGCCTTTGGCAGGTAATAAGAAAGATCCCGAGAAGTCGCCCGAAAAGCCGCTAGAGAACACCAAGCCTGGAAACAAAGCTGAAAAGACCAAGCCCAATGTCAATGTTGAACCAATAGCTGGCACCTACAAAAATGAAGATGCAAATCTTCAGAAACTCTACACGGTCTCTGAAAAGAAAAGACATCCCTCTAATTTAAAGCGGAGTCTCAATTTTTTCCAAAAAAATGTTCAAGAGAATGAAGGCACTTCAAATAAGAAGCTTAAAACTCACGCCAGAGAAGAAACAGTCGATAGTGTGCAAATAACACATGTCAAATACTTGGTAAACCAAAAAGAACAAGAGATGCCAAAGCTGGTAGTTGACCCGGAGTTTATAAAAAATGCCCGCGGAGCAATTGGAGCAATGTCCCGAAGTGAAGTTGACGATCTAGTAATTCAAAAGATGGTCGAGGAAAAGAAGTCAAAATTTCATTTGGAGTACATGCGCTCGCAGTTAGTTATCAGCGAGAATACACTGGCTACATATCGTCGTAAGATCGCTACGATGTCCCATCACTTTCACGAATTGGACAAGATGACAGCCAAGAAATCTCACTTCAATCGCTTTGCCGCCGGCCAAAACGTAATATTAGGCGTGAAGAGTAAGCCGCATGCTGCGGGCAGTATGTTGTCGGCTTCTATTGGAATCCCCACCAAGGCCGGACCACCAAACGCACCCAAGCCAGTCGAGGAAAATAAACCAAATAAACAAAGACCTCATCCTGGCCAGGCCGAAAATAATATCTTGAAGACTACCCAGCTAAAATAAAACCTTATATCCTTCCGAGACGTCAAACAATGAAGGTGCGTTTGAATCATTAAACTTTAGAGTAAATTTTATAACTAATATATATACGTATACTCTGCAGATCAGGAGGAACCGTGGACCGTAACTGTGGGCCACAGAACCCGGCTTCCTCGTTCCCATCATCATTCTTGACAAGCCCTTATCCCTGGTCTTCATTCTCATCCATCATCATCAATGATTGTTAAAACAAAAACATAAAAAAACAAACATTAAAGCAACGGCACATCACTTACACATCACAATAACACACTAATTGAAAATGTCTCTTTAGTTTAATTTGAGCAAATATTAGGTAGATATCGTTAGCCTAATTGGCCTTCAAGTGGCATCAGCCTGAGGTATGTATTTGCATTATGCGTCCTGCTTGGGTCATTATGTATGTGATGCTTTTGTTGGGAACATGTGCAAAAAGGTCTTTAATCGATGGCACATAAAATATAGATGCCCGCCCATTTACGTGAGTGTGCCATCCAATTTGGGGGTCACATGAGCGTCCGCCCGAGGACCTAAGGCCCCCGTAGAGATACAGCAGAGACACTTCTAGTGAAAGCTCAGTAATTCGAGGAACTGGTATGAATAACATAACTGGGTTTTCTGAAAAATAATAGTTTCTTTGGGGCCATAAACTTAAGTTTTCATAGCCAAGGCTGCCAGATAGTTGGAGGAACGAAGTAATCAGTTTAAATTCCTAATAAAATAAAAAGGTGTGCATTAATATTGTACATTTATAGAGCTGTTTTTTATTAGTTAAATTATTAAAGTGAAAAAGAAAATTAATAAAGGCCACAGGAATTGAAACTGCATAAAATCTAGCAGCCCCTTTTAATAATAAATACATTTTCAATTTTTTTTTGTTGCTAAATTGTACAGATAAGAAACCAAACAAAAAACCAAATTTTGTACCATCGAATTACCACCGTAGCAGAGCGGAGCAATGAGTGGCGGGGCGGCGACACTAGTCCGGGCATAGTGGTGCATGCAAAAGTGCCTCTGCCTTCCATCCTGGCTGCCTCGTGTACTTGACATTGGCTTTCGCATCGGGCTCGTCGCGACATTTTTGCTCATTCATGCGAGGCGCTGCCTGGGGATCGAGGTGCAGGATTGGCCTGGTAATGGCATAATCGTAGCCCCCTTTGGGCCATTCCTTCGATGGGGTTTGGCCACGTGCCGTGCTCCTCTGCTTCCGTTTCCGTCTGCCCCTTTTCCTGTTTCCACTGCCGCCACTGCTGCACTTTGAACAGCAGCCAAAAAACCTTGACATTAGTCAGCGCACCAAACCCACACAGATACTTTGGCTAGGCTCACACAGATACACTTGGGCTGCCTACAGCGCACTGGTATATGTAGGTGCAGGGACACGACTGCGAGTGAGTGTGTCCTGCTGGCAGGATTTACAATGTAAGAACAGAAACTACAATGCCAGTTTCTCCAAACGTTGTCATCAATTTTGAGAGGGTTTAATAGAAAAAATTTAAAAAAAAAGTGTATAAAACAAAATTTGGGATTAATGAAATGGATTTTTAATGAATTAACAAATAGTCTTTAAAGATTTATGAACTGTTTTAAAAGATTTTTAATGTCCGGAATGTCGGAATAATAAGTGAAATGAGCAAGCCTCCTCTTACCATATACTAATGTTAGGTGTTAAATAAATCTTAAAAAGTATTCTTTAAAATGGAATTAAAACAAAAAAATATATATATATATATATAAAATTACTCACCCCCAAAAACCACGTTTTATATTTTCTGTGTAGGTATCACAAATACCTTCTGTGTGCCATCAATTAGTCTTCAGTTATTTTGGTGACCCCGAACTCACACAGGATAATTGAAATCAGTGTATGTTCAGGCACCACAATTGGATTTTTGCAGTTGTTGCTGCTGTTGCTGCCACTGAAAGGATAATAACAAAAACACAGATGTTCCGTCAGCAGGTTGCAGCGGAAAACAGAGCGGCATTCCATTCGCTCTCTCACTTCTGCGTTTTTCCTCTCCGAAAATCAAACTCATTTCCGGCAGGGCGCAGGCGTGGGCTGCAGCTCGGCAACACTGGCGGTAGAGAGTGTGTCGAAAGAGTATCCTTTTGTTTATTCGCTTGCGGAACGCGCTTTGTGACGGTTGGCGAACGCTCGCAACGCGCAGGAAGCGGAAGTGGTCAGCGGCTGTAACCGAACGTGCAACTTCCGGCGGCAAACCCAAACACAAGCCAAAGAAAAAAAAACTCCGGCTTTCTTGTTGACTGTTGACATTTCGCACACACGAATTAAAAATAAATAATAAATAGTGAAAAGCAAATACATCAAACATAAATGTAGTTAAATCGAATAACAAAATAAAACCCCAAACTTAGTCATTAGTTTTCAGTGTTGATCGAATCAAAAAATTAATAACCAAGTGCTTTTCGGGATATATAAATGTATAATATATAAATAACAGAATTATTGAAGTGACTAACAAAAAGCCAAAGTTAAGAACAGAGTTTAAGTATCGATTAAAAGGAAGTCAGTTTATCGGAACGCTTTGTAAGTGCCACCCCCACCCCGAAAAACCCCCGGCATTGTGCCACATTCTCTTTTAGTGTGTGTGTTTATGTATGTTAATTAAATTACCGTTATGTGTGCTTACCACAACACACACAGCAATGCAGACACATACACAACGACCTCTATCAGAGTAATTATAAAACAAAAAACAACAAATATACAGCAAAAGAAAAACAAGAATGCCACACAAAAAGAAACGAAAACAAAAACAAAGGCAGCTAAAAATCCATTTCCCATTTCCTTGGGCCCCGCTCCCACCGCCACCTTGTCGCATTCATTCATTGCATGTTTTGCCCGCCCTGACACTTGGGGCATATTTCCCTGTGTTGTTAACTGGGCTGTGCGTGTGTTTATTACTGCGACTACGGCCATTGGCACGTACATATACGGCGGACTGGGCCGCCGTCCATGTCCTTGTGTCCTGCGCCGCCACTACTCGCAGTTATTAAGCGTCTTATGGCAGCTCTCAAAGCGGCCCATAAGTATGCTATCGTTTTTGTTATCCCCCCAAGGAGCCGGGCAGGACTGCAGGCAGAGAAAAGTATTTGTAGTCTTAATAAATGCCTCGGGAAAATTATACAAATCGAAATTGGTACTTGATTAGTTTAGTATTTGAAATTAAATGTTTGTTCTTCTGGTCTCGCTTTTGTCCTGGTTTGGTAGGGAAACATGTTAAGATAAGACCCTGTGCCGTTGTTCTATATGTTTTAATTTGTTACAAACTGTTAGGTTACAAGATTACAAGGTTAAATGCCACAGGAAAATTTCAAAAATCTAAGTTAGTACTTGATAAGTTTGATTTTTATTATTTGAAATTAAATATTTTGTATTCTGGCTTCTCCTTTGGTAAGAAAATGCGTAAAGATATCAGAATCTGTGAAATGTATTAAACAAGTGAACAAAAAACGACGACATTTGTACTTTTTTGAAATATGAAAATTTCAACACCACGCCAACATTTAAAACACGAAATACTTTCAATTAATCACAGAACTTGCAAGAGATTAAAAAAACTTAGAAATTTTAAAGAAAAAATATTAAAGATCAACTGAAATATTGTTCTCTAACTTTCATAATTGGCTTGTCAATATTTTATTTATTCTAGCATACTCAATGATATCAATACTTAAAAGTAACCACATTTGTTACCATTAATTTTCTTACTGTGCAAAAGCAGCAGGTGCGTTTGACTCAGAATTTCAGGTGAATGCAGCTAGCTCCTGACCAGAAATCAATAGGAAATCAAGCCTCATGCTTATGGATATATGTATGAATAGAGAAGGTGTAGTAGGTCTGTCCCTTGGTTCAGGCATCGCCTCTTTTATTGCCCTTTGTTACATTCTCCATTTGTGGACCACTTTTATGTTCGGCCCTTGCACATCAAATTGATGATAAATTGCAAATTGCGGCCATAAAAACCCCAAGAGAGTTATTGAAAAATTTCATGAAAAAGAAAGAAAAAAAGAATGTACATATATGGAGTTTCATATGTATTTATTTTTTTGTAGCAAGCATTTCAGAAATATATTAAGAATGTTTACTGTTATTGGTTACCAGTATACATATGTATCGTTTATCTGTGGAATTACAGCTGCAAACATGAGATATTAGTTTCCCAAACCTATTTTAAAATTTAAGTTAAATTCATCTTACTAATTCGACTTATTTTCCTAGAAAACTATACATTTTGGTTTAAAATACATCAAAGTGCTTTTAAAAATGTTGACTTCCCTCTTAGGAGCTTAATAAATTTTGAAACTTTATATCTATCCTTTCGATGGCTGCTGGGTTGAAAGCTTTTCAGTGTCGTTTCCACGAATTTCAATTAAGGACGAATAAAAAGTTGCGCTCCACACACATTAAACATTAGTTTGTTGCCAGTTAGCGGATGTGTGGGCCAATTGCAATGGCCCGAGTCAATTAAATTAGTCTGAATGGTGTTGGTCCTGGGCGGGGTGCGCTTGCTGGGGGTTAGGAGCTGTCAAAATAGGGATAGGGCGTCATCTTCGCCTGGCACACACCCGTATCCCGTATGCAAATTGCGCCATAATCTCCACTGAGCGCCCGGCCATTGAGTCGTCCCCGTCGTCGTCGTCGTCTCCTATTGATTATCAGTTTTGCATACTAATATGTCGGCAGTGCATTGAAATCGAGCCAAACAAACTGAACTGAACACAACTGAGCTGAGTTGAGTCGAGATGGAACGAGGCGGCCAAGTGACAAGCGCCGTCGGCTTGTCCCACTGTTTGTTTGTCGCCCTCCCTGTCGCACTCTCTGTCTGCTGTCCCCGTTGGCCTCCTTCCATGAGGTTTTTCCTATCGCATTTCCCAGTGTGTTTGTGTGTGCTTAAGTAGCTATATGTGTGTAGTCTAGTGTTTCGGTTTCCCTTTTTTCGATTTTCATGCCACGAACAGTTGTGTTTTTCTCTGGGTTTTGCCTTTTACTTGCTTACCATATTTTATACCCTTTTTGGGAGGTTTTTACAAAAAATAAATGGAGTGTTATAAAGACAAGGGAAATTTAAGTTGTTAAGAAGCACTTAAGTCTAAGGGATATATTGATGTTAAAACTAATTTAATATCATTAGGTAGGAGGGTAAAAATAGATGTAAGCTTTTTAGAAGCACTTAATTTTTTTTTTTAACAGTTTCAAACATAATTTAACAGTTGTATCTTGTCTCTCACAAGATATTTGAGTGTTCCTTGAACTATAAGGAGTCTTATATTTAATAAATAAACCAATCAAATTCAAGTTTTCTCTATAATTTTCTTGATGCATTTATTTTACACTTGATATCCTTTGTCTATTGTTTCTTTTAGTTTGGAAGATAATTCTCGTATTTCAATTGTAAACAAGTTGTAAGAATACCAAAGAGCTTCTTCTTCTTTGAATTATTATTGTGTAAACCAATTAAACGTTGTTTAATTTATTAAGATTCCCATGTTCATTTACTTATTTCTTGAACTTGTCTAGTGACTATTACCAAGAAAACTGTCACCAATCCAGTATCAAAGGCAGTCGTATAAAGATTAGGTTTATTTTTAGAAAAGTCAATTTGTTAACTTAAATATAAGCCTATATACATTTCTGCTAACTCAGCTTGAGCCCAAGCTAATGAAGTTGGTTGAAATAGTTCAAAGTCTCCGCAGAGTTAACAAGAAAAAGGTATTTAGGGATTCGGCCGAGTTCTCCCCTTTACTTTTTTTGTTTTTCTTTCTTTTTTTGTTGGCTTGTTTGAGAAGTGCCAACGTCGTCGTCAACGTCGCCATTGTTCTTTTCCCCTTCCCTTATCACTCGCTACTCTTATTTTTGGGGGAGCTGGGGAGGTGGCCTCTATCACATTACGTATACGCATTTAGTTCCAATTTTTGCCTCTTCGTTCCACCGCTTTTGTTTTTATTTGTATCGGTTTGCGTGTATGTGTTGTTGTTGTTGTACCGTCTTAGTGTGTTAGTGAGTTTTGGTATTGCCAGTGGCGGCTTTTTTTCTGCTTCCGCTTTTCCTCAAATGTTTTTTCTGCCTTCCTCTTGTATATTTCCGCCGAAGTCATAATGGGAAACAGCTGATAATACACAGCCCACCGCCCACCGTCCCCTTATCGAGCCCATTTCCCAGGGGCGCCCGGAAAAAAAGAAAAGAAAACCAGGGGCGGGCGCGGCTATAAAAGTGCTCTGGTAATGGGCGTGTTTTTTTCGGCTTTAGCTTCTTTGAGAGCCTGCAAAACATTGATTTGCCTTCAAATCGGTAGAAGAAATTCAAACATTTTAAGATATGGCCGAAAGGACTAAAGTTAAAGCCTTCGCGTGTACCAAACTATAATAGTGGAATTAAAAAATTAAGGAATTTAAAATTTTTTCTGTGTCCAAAAGTTGATTGATTTATGACAAGCTGTCCATGAAAATGATAAGGCTAAAAGCTAACCTATATGAGGGTTAACAGCTGAATAAAGTTAATAGCTGAAGTAGTCAAACAGAAGCTTTAGTCAATAGTAATAGTTGTTCATGAGTTTTCCGACCTAAACATCAATCGTAATAGTTATACTCAACATTTCCCCAAATCTGAACAGCCTTAACAATCAATCATTCCCACAGAAATCCATAAAATTCGCCTAAAACAACACAACATAACATCCCATCGATATGGATATCGATGGACAGACTCTGGGGCAGCTGTCAGTTGGCATTAAAAGTTGTTTGAATGGCGAATTATAATTGCATTTTCTCGTTTTATTTTCGGAGAGCATTTCAGATCGAAGAAGAGAGGAGAACAGGCAGTTTGGGGAGTGATTTATGGTGGGAAGAACGCAGGGCACACAGGGCGTATGATAAATGTCCGCAACAAGCTAAATTTGTTAAGGATGGAAATGGAATTACAGAAGTACACAGAACGAGCGCTTAAAACGCAAAAAAAAGACAAGCTCACACATGAAGAAATGATAAAGATTTGGGTTTATAAATAAGATTTAAAGATTTTTGCAATGTTTTAAAATATAAAGCTAAAATATCCTTGGAGTTTTTTTAAAATTTCTTTTTAATTTATTACAAGCTATTCGGTAACTTTCAGTGATTATTGTTAAAAACAAAAACGAAAGTCTTATAAAAATAGGTATAATTTTTAAAGAAATACGTCAAACACTAAAATCCCTCAATGATAATTTTATGAAGGGCGATAATAAGCTAATAGTACCTATCGATAATATCCCCGAAAATATCGAAAACCATCGATAGCTTTAAGTACACCTATACAAGTGAACATTGTTTTTCTCAAGGTTTTTAAGGAATAATTTTAATAAAAAGGGTTTTTATAAAATACACAGTTCAGGGTTATTTTTGAATAATCTAATTTATAGTTTGCCTATTTATTCCAATAATTTTCTTTAAGTTCACCCAAGAACTATAGTATTTTTTAACAAATATTAATCATGGACTTCCTCTATTTTTTTCTAAGCTAACACAAACACACATTTGCAATATTAATGATGCTGCCTGCTGCTTATGTAAATTGAAAGCAGAAAGGAGACCGCAGAGCAGCATCATCATAATTACCAAACCCACCGTCATCATCGTCAGCTATAAAACGTTTGTGTTGTTTTTCCCTCAAATCATTTCCCTTTCCCACTTTTCCAGCGGAATCAAAGCCACGGCAAAGAAAGTTGGCCGGCAAAGACGAAGGAGAGCAGAGCAAACTGACGATATGCGTATAGGCCGGGCCAAAAAGGACAAGATAACAAATCCCCCGGCAGCACTTAAGGCATAAATCTCAAACTCAATCAAGCAGACGGGGAGTACGGCGGCTACCAGACAGAGACAAACGATGTAAGTGGCTGGTGCTGCTCATCTGGATATTGGGACAAGAAGGAGCATCCTCGTCCTGGTCGTGCATGCTGATTTCGGGACAAGTGGCGACCGCAACAAAGGACACTCAGCCACAACTCACAACTCACCACTCACAAGGAGAAAGCCTTCAAGGACACTACAGCTACACAACATGGCCAGGTGAGTCGACTTTGGCTTTCTCAAAAGTGTATTTCGTTAGTAATTTATACATTCGTTCGCCCTCGCCTGTCAAAATGTTTCCAGTTCAATGCCAAAAGAAAGCGTAGAAAAAAATCGCATTTATCATTATTGCTTTGGACAAAAAATATATATATAAATGTCAATGGATTGCAGGGGAAACCAGCGGAATATGGCCGACATGTTCGAGGCATTTTTCTTCTTCGTTTAATAATAAAAAGTGAAATTGCTTTCAATTGCCTTCCGCTGTAACCCCACCGAGGGAAAATATGCACCTGTCCGCCGTTCTGAATCAATGTTCCAGGGACCGAATGTCAGCGGTTCTGTTCCGCACAGGAATTAAAGTTTAAAGGGCAGGTCCAATCGTAATCGGTTTATTTTTAGGCCTTTCCACGACCCGTCCAATTAAATTGATTGAAGAGGTCGAAATGGTAGGTTATTATGGGGATTTTTCGAGGGGTTATTGTTAAAAATAGTATTTAGGTTTAGGCTGATTGGTTTTTCTAGAAAGTATTAAATTCACTTGCTGAACATCCGGCTCGAAGGACCAATATGAAAGATTTAATTTAAATGAATTAATTATATGTTACGTATATCTCTAAATAGCAGATAAATGCCAATTAAATAGGTCATCTAAAATAATTTTTATATTTACATCAATATCACTTTCAATTCCTTTCTATTTTCATTATTTCCTTTTGTATATAATCGGATAAGCAGGTTTAATTTATTTAAAATATAATATGCAATAAATAGTTTAAATTACTGCCAACCATAAGCAAGAAGTTGTCACTGCCAGAAGACCAACGTGTCGTCTGGCCGCAAATTGTTTGCCTGTTTTGGGATGCATTGAGTTTCTTTGTCCATTCGCCAGGTAAATCCTGCTGCAGGAAGCCAAAAATCTAAGCCACAACCTTATGCTAGGCAAACAACATATTGATTAATTTATCTGTAAAGACTGTGAATAAATTTTAAGCCAGATATGGGAGATATTCAGCACCACAATTTGTCAATTGATTAAACATGACATTGCGGTTGCTTTGCAAATAAGGAAAATGCAATTGAAATCGATGGTATGCGGGGGCGTGTCTGCTGCAAATTAAGGGGGAATCCTGCCTGCTGGCGAAGGACACGCTGGACCACAGCTGCCATTGATGGCTAATAGTTGGCAATGGCCGGCCATAAGTTTTACGACTGTTAATGTGCGATCCCGGGCTACTGGGCGAGCGGTGGTAGAGCCTCTAATGGCAGTCCTTCGACAGTTGGCCACTTAAGGGCGATTTGCCGTGGGTCCCAGGCCTGCTTTTTCCTAACTCCGCCACCCTTTTATGGGGCTTCTACACAAGAAACAAAACTTGGGAAAAATGTATCCTGGAAATAAAATTGTATACAGGATATAGCAACATTAAAAGGTAATTGGGAATATATTTATTTATTTATAAGAACCAGGAAATATTTATGTTAAAAGGATTTTTTTATAAAGTTTTTATTTACATTCATAGGAAAGTAAATCATTATTATGTTTACTAATAAATACAGCTTCTAGCAACCTACTTTGGGCAATATTTGAACCTTAAGGTAATTATTTTGCACTGTTTTTATTTTATACACAACTTTACTCTTTTTTGACGTCCCTAGTTCTCTGTTTAGTTGAAACAAAAGGCAAATTACATCATTTAATTGAAAAATACCTTTTTTGTAGTGCAGGACAGGATCTCTTTATCGCTGCTTAAGCGACTTTGTGTTGTGTATTGTGTGTGTGTGTGCTGCGGGAAAACAATGGAAAAATTTCAAACGGATATGGATACATTTCCGGCGCGTGCTAAGTACGCACCAGTGAAAAGACAATGAGAAATTGTTTGTCATTAATTTAATTCCACTAAGGAAGACGTACGTACAAGCGTTCGTACACACAATACACACAATATATACTATGTATGCAGCCAGGCGAGGAGCAACAAAGGCATTAAAAAAGGCGTCTGCTCGGTTTTAAATTTCATTCGCTACACCCACCGACATGGGAGTGTTTTGTTGTGTCAGTCGACTGTCGCTTCAGCGGTGAAAAAGGCAAAAGTAAATAATTTCAGGAGGTGGCCGAGCTCTGGGGTGGTGTCCTTACAAAGTAATACAAATGATACTGACGGAGGGGGGAGAGACCGAAAAAGGAGATGTCATAGGGGAGAGGATATTTTTGGTGCTCTTTTCTTTTATTTTGGGTAATTAATTGATCGACTGCGCGCCACGAGCCACCAAATTAATGGTTGAGGCATTTATTAAATATTTGGTAAATTATAAGATATTTGTATTAATAATGAAGCGTTTATGGTGATTTATTAAATGTATTTGTTAGTTTTTTAATTAATTAATGATAATATAATATATTTTAATGGGTTTCTTAATCATGAATAAACTAAACAATACAGTTTCATCTATTTTAAAACTCCAAAGTGTTGATTTTAAGGCTACAACTTAAATCGTAAATGGAAAGTCATTTAGTACCCCAAAAATTACTCATACGACACGTTGTCAAAATAAGAGAAACCACCGTAAATTGTCATTTCTTTGTTACCTTTTGAGCTTATAAAATCCCATAATATTTTTAAGGATTAACGTTGAACCATTCATTAAATTTAAAATGACAGATCGGCCTCAACTAAAGTTAGATTCCATTGAATTGAAATGACATCGTGTAATAAAAGGAATATAAATAGCATTGTCATTCGCTGGTGACATATGTTTGTTATAAAACATTGCTTCTTTCTCTCTTTCTCTGGTATATACATATGTATATACTATATATAAATATATATTGAAATGGAATAGGAATAGGGAGAAGGACATAAGGGCAGCGCTACAGGTGGACAGAGGGACTAAAAGGAAACTGACGCCATCATCATCTCCATCACATGTGTGTTCCCGGGACGGATTTTGATTGGCCATTGCACAACCTGGCTAATCTTGCTTATTGCCCCTCTGCCTGGTCCCCTCCCCCCGCCTTATCCCCAGTCGAGGTTAGAATTTTCCACCTGCTTTTCACCTGCGTGCGAGTTGCGTCAGAGCCAAGATTAATGGGTTTTCATGTAAGGCTTCCATTACGTTTCCATTTGTTTACTTTTGTGTCATTGATTCGGTTTTTTTTCAGTTTTTGCTTCACTTGTTCAGCTTATTGCTTTCATTTTTTGTTTTCTTTGGTTTTAGAATAATTTTTTTCGACCTTTTTTTCGGCTGTCTTTTCGATTATGCAAACCCATGATTTGTCGGGCGGAAATATGCGGTTTTTATAAGGTTTATGACAGTTTTTAATTTACTTGTGGAAATATTTACAGGCATATAAAAATAGAGCATAAAATATTTGAAATACAAGAAAAAAAAAATGTCAAACATTTTCTGGGTGTAAAACCAATTAGAAGTATAGATTCAAATGACATTCAAATTACATATAAAAATATAAACTAAATAAATATATACATATAGGTTATTTAAATGGTTTTACATGTGGGTTATTTTATAGAAAAAGATTAACCATTTATGTAACATAAAATATTTTGAAACCTAAAAAAAGAAACACAGAAAATAAACCACAAGCAAATTCCGCATAAATTCCCAAAAGCCACGTAGTAAAGGTAAACCTATTAAATTCTTCATGGAAATTCCTTATTCTAGAAACCCCTTTAAGCTTTGTCAGCACACAAATGTTTCGTCCTATTAAAGTGAACATTATTTTCCCTTGATTGCTTTCGAATTCGGTTTCAATGCATTGAATGTTGGCCAACATCAGAATGGAGGCAATCGTTCGGCCATAAATATTTTTCGGGCGGAAATTCTGCGACTCTCCGACAGGATTTGACCTTGTTCGCACGTACAATCTGTGTGTGTGAGGGTGTGTTTGAGGTGTGAGGTTTTAGTATTTCCGAGAGTGTGTGTGGGCCTTGTTCTGCTGCAGGAACGTGGCCCAATCCTTTACGCTCGGCTTGAGCCCCAGTTCGCCGCAGCATATCCTTGTTAGTTCATTAGGAAAATCCTTTCTCTCCATCTATTCATTTCGACCCGCTTTCTGCATAACGCAAATTGTATTTGGCAGCAATGTCACTTGGCTTTGTTGGCCATTTTCATGGTGGCTCTTATGTCATGACCAACAACAATTAACGTTTATGTCGCCGGGGGTATTTTATTTTTGTATATTTTCCCCTTTTTTTTGTCCAAGGGTTGTTGGGTCGCACCTTCACAAGAGAAAAAAGAGAGGGAGAGCCCAAAAATCGGGGAGAATTTACCGAGAAACAGAGACAGAGAAAGTGCAAGAGAGAGAGAGGTAACGAGAAGCCTTAGCAAAGTTTTTGTTCAACTTTTACTGAAGCAAATTCTCGGCAGCAATGTCGCGCCGTCAAGTGAAACTTTTAAAGGCAAAACTTAAATGAGCAAGGACATAATAATCCTTTGGCCCGCGCAGCCTCAAATGAGGCATCAAAGGCGAGTTAAGGCCAAGTCTTGGGACTTCGGCCTCGATTGCAGTTTCAATGCCAAGCCCCGCATAGAGTCCTCGGAGCGAATCCTTGACTTAAATATATATTTAAAATAAATGAGAATTTCGTGACCTTAATTTAAACTTTCTTCAATTTTTCTGTCCAACTGAAAGTTTGTGCTGTGGAAACTTTAGCAAAAACTAATATTATTGCTGAAATACTAAGGTTATGAGAAAGGTTTGTTTATTCATAAATACACTCAAGTTTTATTTTAAAAAAGTAATACTAAGTTGAGAAAAAGTTTAGTTTAGTTTAGTTACTAATTGAGCAGTTATTAAAATCAAATCGGTTGATATTGATGGGAAGTTTTACTAGACGGCTAGGTAATGGTAGAAAAAACTAATACGTCTATTAATTTTGACATTAAATTCAATACTTTATGGTACGTTCTATATATCAATAGATTAAAAAGGCGACAGAAAACTATGTCAGAAAAATTGAACAATTTTAAATATTCATGGTGTACTCCTTGAATTATCCTGGAATACTTTTCGCTTATTTCTGGTGAAAGAAAAAATCGGATAAGTGTGATATTTATTTAACTTCATTATATAATAATATTGAGATTGATTTTAATAAATATATATCAGTAATAAAATATTGGACCATTATTATTATTTATTAAGTCTAGATTGATACTTACACAAAATAATATTGATAAAAATAGTAACCTTTATTTTTTAAAAATTTCGTCTTCTTCAACTCATAAAAAGTTAAATTATTTTAAAGTTTAAATGGCATTTAAACCTCAATATAGTTGCTAAATCAACCGATTGGGAAGGTGTGAACATTTGAAATTGTTACACCGAACACTGAACATTAACAATTAATTACGGATGGCCCAATTAAAAGCAATTAATGGGTGAAATAATTGCAAACAATTAAAGCGCATAGCCACCACTTGGCCGGATTATTGAAGCAAAATCGTCGAGTTGAGTCGAGTTTGAGAGCTGGGGAAACGCGCTTTGCGGATAACTTGAAATGGCCTCTTTGGCTGGCCCTCCATTTTACCATTTTTCCGCCGCCCAGCTTCCCGGCTTTCCCCAGCGCAGGCGACGCTGTGGAATGTCTGTCCTTGCATACAAAATAACTCATTATAAAGCAAAACAAATTGTGGCAAACATTTCACAACGTAATTTCTCTAGATTCCAATCGTTTTTGCCCTGCTGGAAATTGCGGGGGGATGTTATTTGTCTTGAGCTTTTGCGGAGACATTTTATCAACATTTTATCAAGCTTAGGTGTGGGTCCAGTCGGAAAAGCAGCTGGGACGACGCCATCCGAGTTGTTTAAACTGCGCTTGCGGTTAAATTAACGCGATTTATATGAATTTATCGTTATAAGGGACACAGCACCTACACTCTGAGAAAAATATCTTTAAATTAGTTAAGAGCTTGCTTCGAAAGGGGAGAAAAAATAGATTTAAAAAGTCAAGAGCAAGTGAATTATTTAGCAACTACAAGTGTAATACAACCTGGATTACACAGCCAACGTAATTCATTTTATTGTAAAACTAGTTAGCAATTATAAAGACATGGAATTACAATTAAAAATACTGCATTAAAAGATGAGAAGAACTTGAAACTGCATTTAAGTAAAGATAGCTTGCGCTTATTAGTTGTTAAGAAAATTATTTCTAAATACTTATGTTTAATTAGTAATTAATAAAGAGTTCTCTCGATATTTCTGGTTTGATTTGCTGTTAATTAAATGTTCAGCTTGCTCAACAAACAGTTACTGATACTGAAACAGTTCTTTTTTAGCTGTATATTAAAGCTTAATACTCGGCTTTAAACACAATGAAGTCATAAAGAAATAATTTAAGAACTTTTGCTAGTAATTTAGAAGAGATTTCTTTAAATTTTTGTAATAACTACTGGGCTTATTTTTATGCCAAGTGTATACAATTTCCATTGTTTTTGCCTGGGATTCCTTTCCATAGTTAACTTGTTCCTTTGTCGAGCTATGTGAACACTCTTTCGGCTTTTGTTTGTCTCTGCTCTCGGGGCCAAACTGAAATTTTTCGTGGCAGTGTTCAAGGGGGGCGCGTGGAAATCTTTTTGGGATTTGCATGCTCCCAGCGTGATTTCTGGCTTTATTGCCGTGGCAGGCGACCCGGTAGAAGCCCGTCCATATTTCCTCCTTGGTCTTTTTTTTTATTTTTTGTTCGCATTTTGAAGGCGAATCGATTTATTGTTTTTTTTTTGTGTCCCCCTCTGAGGACTTCGTTTTTTTTGCCTGATTTTACGTGGCGCGCGTGACGAGCGCAGACTTTGTTACGTGTTATAACATGTTATTGATCTCCACCCGTCGCCGCCCACTTTATTTACTTTATTTCCCCTTCTTGTTTAACCCCCTTTGAAAGAAAAACAAACTTGTGACTAATATGTAAGCTATAATGACTGCAGTTGTAGATCTTTAGCTGTATTAAAGCTGCATTAAAGATTAATGCTTATAATGCAGATAAATTATAATATAGTATTATCGGCAAGAATTCAAGAAATATTGGAAAAGCAATTAAAAATAGATTATGTTACACTATTTGATTTATTGCTTATTTTTAGATGCTGTTCGGTTATTATTTATTAGTTAAGCCAATTTGATATCTTTTAAATGTATTATGTTTACACATATGTACATATGTATGAAGCTATGTTATAAGTTTATAAAACTTGCTGAGAAGCATAAATTTATAAAGGTAAAAAATATATAAAAATGGTCTTAATAGATAAATTAAAAACTTAACTCGTGTATCATTTACATTTGAGATTACAGAATATATCGATATATTTAAACGTCTCTGATATATTATACATATTACTCAAATATGTATGTATATACATATTGGTAATAAATTGGTAATCCATTTGTTATATCAGGCCATATAATCAAATGATATAAATAATAAATAACTCGTTTTGTATAATGTGCGATAAATTCGATATTTTAAATTTAAATGCGATATTATTCGATATTTAACATTTTCTCTTATTATATTTAATATATTTATTTTATATTTTATATTTAACAATATTTTCAGTTTGATATGTTTTCCTCGATTAGCAACCATAGTTAACATTTCGATTAGTATGTTAAAAGGCTTTTGATTCAAAAGATTGCGTGACTTGAAGCAATTTTGAATTATATCGTTAAATCCAGCTGAAGTATATAATCCTATATTTTTACCCCAATTCAAAATAATGTTCTCATATTTAAAGTACCAATTAAAAGTTGGAAACCACTGAAAGTGGTAGCTGCTAACAGACTGAAACTAATTACCTTTTGAAGACTCAAAAGCGGGAAACAAATAAATTCGATAGGAGCTCACATGCTCACCACCACTCCACCGACGATGATGATTCCCCGGGAAGGACCTCCAACCACATTCGGCATTAATTTCAGCAGCCAGCTGTGTGCAGCATTTGTAGGTCATTATCTATATATTATCGATATCAAATTACGTTGGATGATAAATCAGTGACAGAGTCTGGCGCCAGTTTAGATAGAAGCCAAAACATTCGGTTTGCTGCAGAGGACAATTATTTATGTGGCTCAGAATATAATATACGTATGCTAGTTTTCCCCGTTGTTGTTATTTGTCAGCTTTAAGTTTTAAGCCCCGTCCAGTGGGGCGTATGCGCAATAATTGGATTCGCAAGTCAAATGAATGATTCATTGGCTCGCTACCAAGTGGTAGCCGGTGGTCAAGTTGATATTTCTTTAAGCGTCTAACCCTTCGCTCCCAGCAGCCGGCTGTTTGCTCAGCCCTCCAAGAGCCAGGCAGCCGGAATCGTCCCCGGAAGATAAACACGAAGGGGTAGAGCCGGGAACTAAGCTTTCAATGGCAACGGCTGCAATCAGCAGGCAGTGCGTCGACGTCTTTGTCAGGGATAAACAGTGTCCTTGTGGCGGAGGATGGGTCGGGATATATATACTTCAGAGCATGGCCTCCTAACAGGAGCAACAGCATCTAACATCTGGGCAAGGAGTGCACCTTAAGAAAAGCCGAGTTGTCCTCTGAAGGCACACAAAGATGTGAATCTCTTGTGTCCACCCAAGAAGTCAGCTCTGATTGGGGGTCGTTCTGAGCATTTTCCCCAGTGTACGCCTTGGGTCTGTAATCAGAAATGAAAAAGTGAAACAACAGAACAGAATGGCAGAACGGCAGGGATTGCCGAGGAAATGAAGTGCGGAGGCGTTGGGGAGTTGGTGGAACTGGAAGCTGGGTGTCCATCAGATGTGTCCATCATTCGGTGAATGCCGGGGATTAGTTGTGTTGATGGGATAGGATGGCCGATGTCCCAAGTCCAATGTCCAACGTCCAATGTCCGAAGGCCGATGTTGATGGTGAGCTCCTTTTGACCGGAGTTGGTCCTTTTATTCTGCCGTCCTTTGTCCTTTGATTGCTTAGTCTGCTTACAACCTGCTCAGGTGCATCCAATGAAAAGGACTCGGGGAATGACTTAAAGTCCTAACTTTTGGAAAATTCCAATCCGGATAAGAGGACCTCGAAGTGTCCGTTGCCCAAAAATGTAGCAGTGTTGTGTTATGGCAAATCCGTAAAAGTATCCTGTTTTAATTGATTAACAAACGATACAAAATCATGTGAGGCATTTTGGCGCAGTTTGGTTTAAAAATGTAATCCTACTTGTAACAATTTAGATATAATTTTAAGAAGTGAAGACAGGTCTTTATTGTTTTTTAAGAACATCTTCTATTCATAGGGACTTCAAGTAGGAATAATAATAGGAGTACATATTTAAGTTTTGTTTAAACATCTAACATATACTTATTTAAAGAAAATATGACTTGAATAAATATTTTTATGACTAAAGTCCTCTTTTTCTTATGTTAATATGCATAATTATAATTATTCTTTGCAGACATTTCAGTTATTGTAAGAAACTAACAGAAAAAGCCAGATTTATCTTGAATTTGTAAAAAATGTAGAAAGATTTTCATTAACACCAACTTGTTTCAAACCTTTTTTGTTCTATTTGCAATGGCAAATTGAGTACTGGCAGATGTGGTTCGGCTATGCGATCCCGCTCTGCTACTCCGGATGTGGTGGATGCAGTGCGTGTAGCCAAGTTTCCCCACAGTTTGTCACTTATCGCGGCCCGCGAATTTCTGGTGCTCATTATGGACTCGCAAGCGACACTTTTGTCTGCGAATAATGAAAGGGGCCATCATTATCGCCTTTTCCACAGACTCTGCTGCTGCTGCCGCTTCTGCTGTCGCTGTCATCATCATCAAAAACAAGGGGAAAAGGACCCGGCTGCATCACCACCATATCCTGCTCCTGAACCTTCTCCCCCTGCTTTTTCACCCGCTGTCAGAGTCCTGTGGCAAGTGTTGATGTTGTTGTTATTCCGCTTGACTTCGAATTTCTGCGGGCGGGTGAAAGCTGGTAAATATAAGGGGGAGTGGGAACGGGAGCGTGGGGCCTGTAATCAACGGGCGGCAACAAATGAAAGTTGACAGGAACAAACAGTCGGCAGTGGTCCTCGTTGTCGTCCTCCTTCCACATCCCCGTTGCCCCATTCCCCATTGGACATTTCTTCAATTTTATTGCTGCAATTTGCCGGGAGGACCTCTCTGGATGAAGACATTGTTTCGATTCCCAAACTGTGATTTTTGCTGCACAGTAAAGAAAAAATAAATAAATAATCTACGGGCTTAAAATCCCTTTAAAATGCGTCTAAAGCTATTCATGAAAATATATTTGATATACGATGGGCATATTTTTTACTATAACATTTCTACTATTCCATGTCTTGAAAGAAAGTTTTGGATATTATTTTAATGTACGTCTAAACTCGAGTTATATTTGTAGCACACACGAATGCCAAATTTCTTGTAGGACTCCTTAGTATCGATATCACATATTAGGATATCCTTAAGCCATTAAGAAAATAATCTTACCAACAACCAAAAATTTAGTTTTTATAAATTAAGGCAATTATGAACTACAATTTAGTTATTTCTCTGATGCTATATTTCTCTCTGTGTATTCAGACCATTCAGTTATCTTTCATTCACCAAACGCAACATGAAAAGGGTCCAATTTATGCCTCGGTCTCGGCTTTCCCTTTTTGTGTTCCTTTCGGTTCTGGTCCTATTTCTGTTTCGATTTCGGTTTCGGTTCCTGGTTCCTGGTTCCTGGCTCTTCGCCCCTGCTGCCTTGTTTTGAGTAATTAAATTCCTAGGCTTGTTAATACCCTGAGTAATCAGCGCCAGGATAAAAGGAGTCGAAGGAGTGGCCGAGTTCGGGGCATAACCAAATTTACAGTCGACTGCACATAATGAGCACTTAATGAGTTCCACGAAAAGAGATCTGTGGACTTGAAAACTCAACTCGCCGGCTGGACCGTTTAAGAGTGTTTTGCATTTTAATGGCTATAAATTAAACTTATTGCCGACACGCTTTATCCGAACGCATTTTTCGGGCTACTGAACTCTGCATAGCTTGCGAAATAATTATTAAACTTTTAGGTATTCCATGAGCCCCAAAAGTATGCAAAAGATGTGAATTTTTCCATATTAAAATAATATCAATAATTAAATAAGTTTTACAATTTGTTCTCTTCGTTATTTTTTAGATCTTGCATTTTATAAGTCTCATAAAATTTGTCACATTTAAAATCGAATTCAATTATGAACGACAATATATTTTAATGTTGGTTTTATTTATTAATTAGGAAACTTTCCTTGAATTCTTAAACGTAAATAGACATAGAAAACATTATTGAATTTATCATAAAGCTTATTATAACTTGTATATTAAAATGTTTCTTCTATAAAGAAGCTTTCTAAAATTTAAAAACCTTAAAAAATACGAAAAACAAAAAAAGTATAATTGTCCAAACAAAACAAAAATGTTTATATATTAAATATAAACAAAAACGAGTAACATTCTCAAAAATAGAAAAGAGAATTAAAAATAGAATTGCCTGCATTTTTGTTGTTGCTATGCGAACAGCTGACTCTGGTGGTGTGACCGCTCGCCGTTTGGCTTAATAATCTCCGTCAACACCAGTGCTGTCAGGTTTTAACCGATCGTACAAGCTAGATTTTACTAGCTATACCTAAATGTAAGATTGTATATTCTTTTAAACTTAAAAGAACTTAACTTCTTAAAACTTACATTGAAGTCGTAGATTTTGTAATTAACGTTAAACCAATATTTGCTTGATACATTTTTATTGCATAAAAAAGAAATCCCGGTAATAATAAAAGGCTATATGCTAGGTTGCAACATTTATACGCTGTTCGAAAGAGCTAGATCTAGCCAAAAGTAAGATAAACTGGCAACACTGGGCAACAAGGCGCCGACGCGCTCTCTCGCTGGCTCTCCACCTCCACTCATTCCAATTGGGAGAGCGGGCGAAGCAGTTGGGAAAGCGAAGCGCGAGTAAACAGCAGGGAAAAATCATATTTCTGCCTTGTTTTTCCATCCGAAAACGAAATACTTGGCTAATTTGCCGAGGCAAGCGAAAGAATGAATAGTGCGAAATAATGCAGAATGCAGAATGCTGAAAATATTGCAAGTGAATTATTAAGCGTATTCGGGTACGTGTAAGTGCCACGGGCCTGTGTGTGTGCTGCGTCGTGTGTGTGCATAGTGCTCAAAAAATATTGCTCAATGGCCCAAATAAGAAGGAAAATTAAACAGCAATGAGCAGATAAAAGACAGCCTACGCAACGAAAACAATTTTCCAGCGCTGCGGATGGGAAAACATGTGTAAAGTGCGGAGAAAGTGCAGCGAAATGAAGTGAAAAGCAAATGCAAATACATGTTGTTTTTTGCGCTCAGTTTGAGTTTATTTTTGTGAAAGTCTTGTGCTCTCTCTTCCCCAACTCCTTGGGTTGTCATCATTTCTCTCTCTCTCTGCATCTCTATTCGTTACGCTAAGCAGAAAAAAAGCAAAGAGAGGTGAGTTTTTGTGTTTTTCTTTATCTATTTATTAGAAAACATTTCCCAGAAATTAGAGTCAAAATTCGTGTTATTGGGCGTCAATGCCGTCATCGTTAACTTTATTTATTTATTTTTTTCGAGAAAAAACGAGACAGCAATAAAAATCTCGGGCGTTGCGAAATTTGTTTCTTCTTTTTATTTTGCTTCGTTTTTGTTATTTCTTATTTGCTTTTATTTTCTCAATGGCCGCCGCCGAGCTGGGCTCCAGCTGTGTTGGTGCGAGCTAGAGAGAGCACTTGCAGTGAGAGCGTGTCAGCTGTGTTATTCTGTTTTGTTTTTAGCACTTTACTTCTAAAACAAAATAATACAAGAATATAAATCGCAGAAAATATGTGTTGTTTTCGAGGGCCTTGCAAGCCGCTAATTGATTTCTGCCGCCTTTCAAGTTTGTTAACATTAACAGCAGCCCGCAAAGCAAACAGAAAGCTTTCGGCACTCGAATATTCGCCAAAAAAGCCGTAAAGAATTCAATTCACTATTTTCAAACAAAAACTACTGCTGCTGTTCTCTCTAACGCTCGCTCTGGCTCTCTTTGAAAGGCGTTGCCAGGTGGGAAAACTATTGTTGTTTTTAATTTGTATTTGATAAACTTTGGTTTATTTCATTTAAATAAAAATTTAACTAAAATATTTAATTTATAAACTTTTAAATACCTATATATAAATTTAAAATCCCAAAACATTCAATACTTTTGCGGACACAACTTTGTAAATTTTTTATTATTTACCACAACCCTTGGTTTGAAAAATTAAAATAAATAAAAATAAAACCCCCCTTATACGCGCTTTTATTCTCTTAGTTGACTATTTTCCATTGATTCTGCCTGTTGACATTGAATTGTTTGTGTGCCAAACAATCATTCGCTGTAATTACGCGTGTTTTTCTGTTTGTTTATAAGCCGTGTACGCTTATACACTGTATCAGGGCTGACAAAGTGCAATAAATTCACTTGAACTCCCCGAGAAAGCCAGCACCCCAGTTGATCCGTGTGCGTTTTCTATATTTAATTTGCTAATCATTGTTGCCTATAAGGCTATAATTAAATAAGAATATAAATGTTTCTGATGTTTGGTGTGCGGTGAGCTTTGCGAATCGGGTGAGTGTGTAATTCGCTTGAATCATTCATTTAAAATTAAAATGCAGTTTCACAGAAGTCTCGCGGGGGCGATGATTTCGATTATTAGCACAGGGTGAATCCCTGCCATTTCAGATGTTTTTTATAATTAAAATAAAGCTGTTGGTTTTTTTCGTGTTACTTACTGAGAATTTTGCCAAGTGCTGGGAAACAAACACTCCGGTCGGTAAAGTCCCATACAGTTTCTGTGTAAAACTAGTTTCAGAACCCATAAACCATTTGTGTGCTCGATCATATATAATTGGCGTGTCTGGCCGACTTTTCGACGCTCCATATGAGCACCTTGATCGAAATCGGAGACAAAATAGTCATTGAACTTGTAATTGTAAGCATTTTGTGTTTATTTTTAGTTCATTTTTTGTGGAATCGATTGCATTAGTTTGTAATGTAAACTAATATGGCTAAAATTATGGCTATGAGTCAGTTTAGAGAAGATAATGCTTGAAATAAGAGAACAAGCACCTATGATCAAACAAATAACTTACTTAGGAGGTTTGAAATATCGTTAAAGTTAACCCAAAACGTAAATATAACTGGGAATAATCCCTACGTGTAGCATTAGAATTTGTTGTTTGAATTGTTCATATTTTTAGAACCTTAAACACAATAGAATTCATTGGAATATACACCTAGAGCTGTATGAAGCGTGTGCCAATCGAAACTCGTGCCTGCAAAGTATTTTATTTATTCAAAGCCTAAGCTCTTCGTATACAAAAACCTTTTCATTGATTGATTGCCCCCCGACGGATTTGGCAATCACACTTCCACGCATGCGAGCAGTCTAAATAAAAAACAAAGCAGAATCCGAAGCAAAAATCAAAACGAAACCAAAACCGAAAGGCAAACAAACAAAGCAAAATGGCAATTAACAATATTATCACTGGCAGACAGAATTTACATTTGTTGTCGCCCCGAAGGCATCATAAATTTGCTTATCTAATCGCGGCCAGAATCAAAACTCATTCCAGTCACAGCCCAGCCCAGGCCGAAAGTCGTAAAGTTTTTCGAGATTAAACTTAGAGCCTTTTGGCGAATAGAACCACCTTTATGAATTTCGTTCTAGGTGAATCACACATCGAACTGCTGCTCTACACTGTCATTCAAATGCACTCTAAACACCTGCATAAACAGTAGGAGTATCGCTTAGTTTTGCCAAGCAATCGCCAGAAAGTCACGACCTGCCATAATATTAGACCTAACATCGACAGATCGCCCGGTATCTTTCGATATTAAGTTGAAACGTGCCGAGCAAAGGGCCATTAATCAGCTAAACAAAATTGTTTACCTCAGGTAGAACAACAGTCGCTATATCTGGTCAACAACAGCCGTGTTTACAGATCTTAAACTAAAAACAAAGTTGGACAAATACCACAGGTATCGATAATGTTATTTGAACTTTGAGTAAATGCTCACAACCATGTATAAATATTCATTCATAAGTTGGGCAACACATCTAATAAGCGATACCACCGAAAAGTGAATCGGGAACAGCATAATAAATTTCTCGTTTAATTTGAATTGCTATTCAAAAGTGAGCGGAATGGGAACAAAGCTGATAGTATCAAACATATGCGAATATTCATAATAAGTAACAATGTTAATCTCCTTGCCGGTGAGCTGTATATTTAGCTTTAATCACGAACATTTGCCATACAATTTAAAAAGATTATGCATTTGTGCGACCAGATCACAGAATGATTATCACTTGAGCTGTCGAAGGAAGTCGCAAACTACACTAAATTGCTAGGTTACCCCCAGGCCTAGAGTATAGGCATTACATAAACATTTTATGACACTTTTAGAGCACATTTAGTCATCGATTCGACATTACTTTGTCAGTAGTTTATACTTATAGTCAAAGCGCTTATGTAAGTTTCGAACTGCACTCGGCGAGGGAAACCCAGTGGATTTTAATTGCCGCGATAACAGGAGGCAGTACGAAAGTATCTCATGGCGAACGCCCCCAATAAAATGCAGCGGCTTTCAGACTGGTCCGATCTTTGATCTCCGGTCTCCAGTCTCCGGTCTCTGGTCTCTGGTCTCTGGTCTCCAGTCACCGTCTGTATTTCTTTCTTAGTCCGGCATCGCGATCTGAAGCGTGCACAGGCCATTAGCATATACAAATATGTATATGCACAACCATAATCGGATAAATCTATTTTCTGGTATTGGTTTGCTTTTTATCTTAATCTGCAGTTATGCGGTCTCTGTTAAGGTCAGTTTGAAGCTATAAGATACAATTCGATTCGCTTCCAAATAAACGAAATCAACTTTACTGTGGAAATGTTTCTTTGTGGAAAATAACAAAACATTTAAAATTTAAGTTGTATATATTTTTCTAGAAATTATAAATTATTTTGGTGATAAGGTAATAAAAGGGAATATTAAGATTAACTCATATTATTCATATTTTTTAGTAAATTTAATTTTTTTTTGATGGTTTATATATGTATATTTAATGGTTCCTAAAATGATCAGTTTCAAAAATTAAATAGCTGAGCTGAGCGAAAGCCTTAAATTTAGAAGAAAATTAATAAAATTCCTGGCAATATTGACGGCACGTGTACTGTGTTTATACATATATCTGGGAATATTATATATTGATCGAGAAAATCAAATTTCATATTCCAAAGAATTCATTTTAATAAAAGAGAGCTTCTAAACATTTTCACTTTCATTATAAATGTATTAACACTTGCATTTGGTTTATTTTTTGTTACATCTTTTAAAGCAAAGAAGTGTGTGCGGGGTTTAAGCATAGCGACAAAGAAATACTTGACACATCGTAAAGTTTCGAGACGAGTTGGGAAAACTCAGTCAGTGTGACAGGTTGGTAATAAAACGGCCAAGTCAACAGGTAGAACAGCGTCGCAAAGAAACCGAAACCGAAAGAGAGGAGACCGAAACAGGGGCAAAAGAAAAACTGACAGTTGGTCAAAAAGCCAGTCACTCAGTTGGCCATATTTTTGTTTTTCGTTTTTGCACGGACCCCAGAGATAAGAGCTCCGGTTGGCCCCAGTTGAGTTGAGCGCGTTGAGTCTCTTGAGCTCTTTATGGAGAGCTCTTTAATTTCTGCTGGTCGTGCCTTTTTTTTTTGCTGAAACAGCAACAACAGAATTTGTAACCTCTGAGCGTTGTTGCCCGTCTATTTCGTGGCTTATTTTTCGGTTTAATGGTCAGACACGGCTGTGTTGTTGCTGTATTTTGTTGGTGCCGAAATGCGTGATCCAGTGAAAAACTGGTTTTTTGGCCAAGTCAAGAGAATACTAAACAAAAAATATACAAATAGGAAAAAAAACGAAAAAAAGAGAACACACGTAAATAAATAATCCGCCGCTTAGGACTTGCCAATGAGTTTTTTGCAGTTCCAAAGTTTGTTCAGTTGTCCCGAGAGAAGCTTCAGGTATCTCGCTACCCACACACATGAAAAAGATAAAAAAACAAGTAAGAAAGCTACAGTCGTTCGTGAACGACTGTTATAAACCATGTACCAAAATATATCGCCGCTTTTGCCTATTGCGACTTTTGCCTATTAGAGAAATGTAAACAAACTCGCTCTTTGCAAAACCACCACCATCTCATGCACTTGCGTGTGCAAGACAGAGACAGAGATAACCCCTCCTCTCTTTTTTGCGCACGGGAGTTAGTTTCTTGCGCTCATCAGTTTTGTTGTTGTTTTTGGGATGTACCTGTTGCTAGCTGCCAAATAGATAACACACTGATAAGTAAATAACTTTTGTGTTTTTCATCCGATCTTTACCAGATTTTTGGTATTGATACATGTTCTACATATGCATGCCTATGCACAAAAAGAAAGATATATGGTAATATTTGCGGCTGCAAATTTTATTGATTTGCGGGGGAGTGGGAGGGAAATTTTTAATTCTGAAACAAACTTGATCTGCTTGCAAAACATTCCGACCTACATACCGAATTTGGTGACTCTAGCTCTTATAGTTGCTGAGATCTAGGCGTTTACACAGACGGACAGACGGACAGACGGACAGACAGACATGGCTAGATCGACTCGGCTGTTGATGCTGATCAAGAATATATATACTTTATGGGGTCGGAAATGCTTCCTTCTGCCTGTTACATACATTTGCACGAAATTAATATACCTTTGTACCTACGGTACATGGTATAAAAACAACAAAAAATAGACGAAAAGAATTGTCACTAGATCTCGAATTTGTTTTTCATCTTTTGACTTATAAAAATATATAAAGAAATATATAAATTTAGTATTAAATGTATTTTAAGACGAACAAAATTGGAAGAAAAGTTCACAACATTTGGCCTACATATAATGTTTTTATGTACTTATATGATATTTATAATTGTAATATATAGATTACATATTATATATTTTTATAAATTATTGATCAAAAAATAAAAATGTAGTACTTGGAAGAATTCATTTTGAGATATCTTAAGAATTTTCCTAAACATGAAAGTTTTTAGTTTAAACTCTTGGCAACTATCAAAAGAAATTACATGAAAACTATTGAATATAGATAAAAATAAATAAACAATTAAAAATAAATTGTTTACCTTGTTTCCCTTGACATTACTATTAAATAAAGTACAAGTAAACAAACCTTTTCAACAGCTATAATTTTCTTTTCCTGAGTAAACTAAAGGTCAACGTTGAGTATATTTTATTTGCTAGTTTATACAAAATGGTAGGGTCTTACCGGCTTATTAACTTACATAGTAGCTATGTATATCTATATATTTTCCTAGATATAATAAACATATGTTAGGATAATATAAGTTTATTTTTAAGGTATACACAACTGCTTTTACTAAGCTACAGATGATCACATGGAATTGAAAACTAGATGCCAATTGCTTTGGCAATGTTTGTGTTCTATCTCAAATGTACACATGTTTCTCTGGATTCCAAATGCTAAGTTTTTCAGCTGCTCTTCAATTGGTTTCTTTTTCATTTTGATCTATGCATTATGCCTTTGACTCACACACCCTCACTGAGTCAGAAATTTTACGCTTTAATCTATGCAAATATATATGAGTTCTGGTCGGTTATTTATGAGATTTTCTATTAACCGTATTGGTTTTTTTGCTTAGTTTTTGCTTTGCCTTTTATTTATTGTTTTGCCTTTTTACGTTTATTGAATTTGAATTTCTAATTATTTTCATTATTGCAAATTTATTCCTGCATTTGTGTGCCGCTGTCGGCGTCGTTCTCCCTCTCTGTTGCACCCTCGTTGAGCTAATTGTATAATTGCACCGCCTGTTGTTTGCCGTGGTACCCCTTGACCCCGCGATCGTTAACCCGTGTGGGTGTTATAATTTATTGCACTTTTCTGTTGGTTTGGGTTTTCTATTAGCGCTGCATATTGTTGACTTTTATATATTCTCGCGCAGATGTACACATGTAGATGTAGATTCCCAGGGTCCAGCAAGTCAAGGGGCCCTGATAAGGGGAACGAGTGACGACAGCGATTAGAGGGGGGTAAGGGGCCAAGTGATTATTGTCTCGCTAATCAAAAATGCTGTAATTTCGAGCTCTCGATTATCAGCTGACGCGAAGGTCGCCTGCCGGAAATGGGCACTATTGAGTGCGGTTGTAATGTGATACGAGGCTTTTTACATTATATTATTAGGTTTAGACGAATAAACCGAACGATCCGTTCGGTTTGGTTTTCCTTTATTGAATGATAATGTTGAGCTGATTTTGGGTTCAGCTAACCCGCACATATCTTGCTTAAGTCTATATATTCTGAAGTATACATTTATACATGTACATATGTATGCAGAAGGCATGCATATGTTATGTATAGCTTGACCATTTGAGCTGCAAAGTGCATGCTCAGCATTCTCACGCTCCGCGATCGGCTTATGTGTAAGCGTTAGATCGTATTACTTTTGCGCTGGAATGCTTATGTTATTGTTGTGGTCTTTTTGGGTATTTGTATATTTGCGTTAGTCATACAAAATGTTGCAATGTATAAACGTTAAGTTATACCCAATCTTTTTATGCATTGGAAGGGTAGATATGCTACACCTCCCTTTTTAAAGAAATGACGTAATACATGTAGTCATTTAGTTTTAGTGTGGATATATATTTTTAAAATGAAATGGATTTGTTTCTTATTATATACTTAATTATTAGCAATGCTCTGTCTCGAGGGTAAAAGCATTTGTGTGCAATGACAAAAACAATTTTAAATTGAATTACGTTATGTTTTAAG